>JANSLV010000047.1:0-256065 GCA_029298845.1 Ophiostoma perfectum
AAAGGGCCTTAATTTATGTAAATCTTTTTACGACCTCGAAATTATTTAATATTTTATTAGTAAATGCTTTAAGTCGTTATAACGCCGAGAAAATACGTTACCTCGGCTTTAAAAAGACTTTCGGGGGGGCTTTTATTATAGTATTAATATAATGTTAACGAGGATAAAAGTCTTTTAATAAAAGAGGGACGTGATCGTAGAGTTTTTTTTAGATGGTGTAGGAGTAGGGGAGGTTTATAGACTACTAAAAAACGCCGGAATAAATAAAATTATAGTCGTCTTTATTAAGGAGAGATTATTATTTTTAAACGGTACGTATAGCATTATATGATATTAAATAAAAAACGTTAAAGAATAAATTATTAAATATATTAAATAACCGTTTAACTCGTTTTATTACTTATGCGTTAAAGGAGGACTTTTATTAATTTTAAATAGTATTAATAATACCTTAGCCGAAGATCGAGAGGTCGATTTACGAGGATGAAAGATGTCTTTTTAGAAATGTATATATCGCCTTTACGCGCGATGTTATAATATTATTAAAGTGTAGGTGAGTATTAATTTATACTTTAATTAGTATTTTTTTATACCGAAGTTATATATTTTAAATATATACGACTAAATCTACGAGATCACCGAAATTAAAGACGAAATCGATGTAATATATTATAAATTTAGCCACCGTATTTAAATAAACTATAAAGTATTATAACGTTATGGCGAGGTTAAACCTCGTATTTTTAGTATTATCCGGGAATGATTTTAAGAAGCGTGCTTTTACCGCTTTATTCGTATGTTATAAGTATAATAATATAAGGACGGTCGGGAAGACTTAGCGGAGGGTTATTAATTTAGCGAGGTAGTGATTTAACGTAAAAGTTAACGGTAGGGGGATATTTAGTTTTTAAAGGACCGTGAAGAGGTGGTATAAAGGCTCGTGATAGTTTGTAATTATTTCGTTTAATATTAAAGTAAAAGTAATAAAAAAGGAGCGATTATATATATTTACGTTAATAATATTTAGTAAAGGCTACTCGTATTTATTAATTAAATAAATATAATTAAAAAAAAGGTTAAAGGAGTACTTTTTAAGATATTAAAAAGAGTCGATATATATAAAGAAGAGGGATAAGATTCGGTTATCGTTATTTATAACGACGCGAGAGATAAAGTTTATAGTATTAAGGTTATCGATAAATATATAAGTAGGTCCGAAGCCATCGTATACCTTTACCCTCGCCCTCTTAATCTCGTTATAAATGCCTTTACGTATAAATACTATATCGCCTATTTATTATAAGTATATAAATATTTAAAGAGGGCGGACACTTACACGCACGAAATCCTTGATTTTTATTTTATTTACGTCGTTAAATTTACGGAGAATAAGATAAGAAACGGGATATTCGTTTAAACCATGGTTATATACTAAGCAGCCTTTATTACGACGGTATTTAATAACCTAGTCGTTCTCGTTGATTTCCTCTGCTAGTATAGAAAAGGGACACCTTATAGCGCGGGATAAGCTTTTACGACGGCCCTCTTTATCTTTATCTATCGACTTAAGTGGTGCTCCATAGCGATCACAGCCATACACTATAGTACGTCTGCCTTTAATAGTATACGATGATACCGTCGAAAAGGCATAACCCCGTAGTGAGGCCCAGGAGTTAATACTCGAGAAAAGTGCATCTTTAGAGTCAAAAGACTCGATTGGTGGTGGCTCTAGCGGTGTAATGGTAGGGAGAATAGCACCGGCAGAAAGCTCTGCTTCCGCTGATGAAGATGATGTCATTCTGAGGTCTACATATGTGTGTAGAGAGGGGGTGGTAGTAGATGAAGTTTTGAAATTATAGGCGGTGATGTATAGAGAGGGGGAGGGGCTGGAGAAATCAACATTTCATCTGATCGAAGATCACGTGGATTTTACGCCTTACTTAATGCGGTTAGCGTACCTGTGAAATTAAAATTTTACCTGTGAAATTAGCCTGCCTCTTACCAATCGTCAAGTGCTGACATAATGAGCACGTATATTGAGCACAGTCTGTCTACACAGTACGCTGCCACTAATACGGAGAAGACGACCTTCATCCCACGCTCTACGAGGTATGACGTAACTCGATGGCACCCTGAGCATCGATCTCCATCGCCATGCAGACCACGAGAGTCTCGGAGTCACGATCAGGATCATCGGGGTATTTCCTGTGTTTCTTTATTCTTTCTTCATCTATGATCCTTGGTCATCTTTCTCTCGTCTCTCTTCTCCGTTCCCCCTTCTTGATCATCGTCAATACATTGAACATTCTTCCTTTCGTCACGCTCTCCTTGGCTGACATTTATTTGCTAGCGCCTGGTTGGTGGACAGAAATTAAGTAGGCCCACTGTCCTGGACCCTCTTCGCTTTTCCCTTCGTTTTCCCATTTCTCGTCGCTGTGAAAATTTCAAGTTCCGAACTTCGGAGCATCGGCGTCTGCGCTTCTAACTCGTTTCTGCCACTGGCTGCCACTATGACTGCACCCTACACGTCTGCATGCATACTGCTCAATTTCATCTGTAGAGCTGGATGACTCCTCGCATGGAAGAAGGGAAGAGCAAAGGAAGAGCATTTTACATTATCGCTCCTTGCATCTCATCTCTTCGTCCGACGTCTACTCTGTATTTCCTCTCCATTGTATTATTATGTAATCGTCCAACGTCAGCCCGCGGCGTCGACCCTTGCTCTCCGTATCCCCGTGTACCACGACGGAGCTCTCCGCACTTTTCCATTTCTATGCACCCTCTCCATGGCCTCTATTCAAGCCTACCTCGGTCTCCCTTCTTACATCTGCCGCCAAATTATCCTAATCGAGTGTAGTCCGCTGAGCCGTCTCGTGCACACTCCAACGTTCCCTGCTTTTGCCACCAGTCCATCATGCTCTCGGTATACATTCTTCTATTTCGTTCTGCACTCCTTTCTTCCATTCTTCTTCTACACATCTCTTCATCTGACCGTTCTTAGCCTCCGTGTGTACGCCGTACAGAGTATCTGCTCGTCCGCTCGTCCCTAAAATGCTGTACCTCGTGCGTCGTGTTTGGATACTTGCTCATTTTCCATTTCATTCAGTCTCTCCGTAACTAATATCCTTGTAGCTCGGTGCGTGTTCACGTGTTTTCGCACTTCTTGTCATAGACTCCATGCTCTATTCTGTCGTCTCCTCAAAACGGCGTTTCCTTGGCAGCTTATCATCTGTGACTATGAGCTCCCCCCCACTCGGGATATGCCCGCTCTCTCCTTCCAGTCTACGGAGTACGTCTGCTCGACCGCTCCACGTTTCGTGGCTATGATCTTGCATCTCCACATCTCCTCTCTTCTTCCTCTTTTGTCTCTCCTCTCCTCATTAAAGCCTCATCGTAAGCGCATAGCATCGATACCATCACAGTCATGCTGAGGTAGCTACGGAGTAGTCACACTTGGTTGTCATCGTCATCACGCGGCGATAGTAGCTTACAGCTTTGCTCATTCCTCGTGCTCAGACCCTACTCTTCTGAAATCTTCGTTCTCCCTGCGTTGTCTTGCCGCTGGTACACCTTTGGTCACAGCCAACACCCTGCACAATCATCGCAACCACGAATAGTACACCGTGTTTATTAATACCAAGCAAGGTGTCCAGGTCGACGAATGAACGAATAGATTGTAAGTCTTCATTCTCTGCCGTCCGGCTGTCGTGCTGTTCCTGGCTGTGTGGTTGCGTCGATTGACTGTTGCGGGGTTGCCATCCCGCATTACGTCCTCCCACCTGATTGGCCTGATCGGAAGTGCCCCCACTTCGTCTGGGGCTAGATTTTTTTCATTCTTTATTTTTAGTCATTTTCTTCTTCTTTTCGCTATTAATTTATTCTTTTTTAAAACAATAAATATCGATCAAGTTTAATAAAAATTGAATGGCAGAATTTTCATTGACCAATAGGTGACTCATGTGGACGAGCGCTCATCGGAGACCCCCCCCTCTTCCTGCTCTTTCTGTGCGTCTACCCTCTGTTCCTCCATTGACTTATATTGCCCACCGCCTTTGATTTTCTCTCTTCTTCTCCTTCTTTCTTCGCTCCTTCCTAATTCTCTCTTTCCAACGACACTACTCATTGCCTCTATTGTCAGCTCTCTACCACAGACATCTTGACTCCCGACTCACGACATCCTCACATCCCTGACCTCATCGTCGACACGCCGCCTCCTGTCTTCTCTCTCGATACCCCTCATCACATCATATCCGTCATCATGGCTCCCTCTGCCGACGTCAGTGTAGGTTACTTTACGGGTCCTTGATTTTGATCTCGATCTTCATGATTTCATGATCTTCTTTCCTCCACCCTCCCTTGACTCCCAGCTCAACTCGCTTTCGCTCGTTGACTCTCGTTCACTCGCTAACTTCTCAGGGCGCAAGCCTCCCCATGGGCACCCAGGAACACACCACACGCCAGTCCAACCCCTACCAGCCCGTAGGCGACTTCCTCTCCAACGTCTCGCGCTTCAAGCTGATCGAGTCCACGCTGCGCGAGGGCGAGCAGTTTGCCAATGCCTTCTTCGACACAGAGACCAAGATCAAGATCGCCCGGGCCCTCGACGACTTCGGCGTCGACTACATTGAGCTGACGTCGCCCGCCGCCTCGGAGCAGTCGCGCCTCGACTGCGAGGCCATCTGCAAGCTCGGCCTCAAGGCCAAGATCCTGACCCACGTCCGCTGCACTATGGAGGACGCCAAGATTGCCGTCGAAACCGGTGTCGACGGTCTCGACGTCGTCATTGGCACGTCCCACTTCCTGAGAGAGTTCTCGCACGGCAAGGACATGGAGTACATCACCAAGAGTGCCATCGAGGTTATCAACTTTATCAAGAGCAAGGGCCTTGAGGTCCGCTTTTCGTCCGAGGACTCGTTCCGCTCCGACCTCGTCGACCTGCTGTCCCTCTACCGCACCGTGGACAAGGTCGGCGTCAACCGTGTCGGTATTGCCGACACCGTGGGCTGCGCCTCGCCGCGCCAGGTCTATGACCTCGTGCGCACGCTGCGCGGCGTCGTGTCCTGCGACATTGAGGTCCACATGCACAACGACACCGGCTGTGCCATCTCAAACGCCTTCTGCGCGCTCGAGGCCGGCGCGACGCACGTCGACGTGTCCGTGCTCGGCATCGGCGAGCGCAACGGCATCACACCCCTGGGTGGCCTGATGGCGCGCATGATCGTGTCGGACCGCGAGTACGTGACCAAGAAGTACAAGCTGCACAAGCTCAAGGAGATTGAGGACCTCGTCGCCGAGGCCGTGCAGATTAACACGCCCTTCAACAACTACATCACCGGCTTCTGCGCCTTCACCCACAAGGCCGGCATCCACGCCAAGGCCATCCTCAACAACCCTAGCACCTACGAGATCATCGACCCCGCCGACTTCGGCATGACGCGCTACGTCCACTTTGCGTCGCGTCTGACCGGCTGGAACGCCGTCAAGACCCGTGTCGGCCAGCTCGGCCTCACGATGACCGACGAGCAGGTCAAGCTCGTGACCACCAAGATCAAGGCCCTCGCTGATGTGCGGCCCATTGCCATTGACGATGCCGACTCCATCATCCGGAGTTTCCACCTGTCGCTCGATAGCGACGCACCCGCCGCGCCGGCCGTGTCCACTTAGATTTTTGTCTGGCCGTTTTGAAACAAACAAAAAAACACACAAACAAAAAAGTCGAATTGGTGCAACTTGGGAAAAGCAATGTGACAACATCTTTGGAGTTTTTGCTTTTGATCTTTATGACTTTTTACTGGCTTGATTTGATTTATTTTATCTTTCTTCTCTCTTACTCTGTACTGGTTCATCTGCGGCGTTTTACATATGATTTACTATCCATTGAAGAACAATTACCACATGACTTCTGATATTAAGTGACACTGATTTGATACGATGTCCATATGGTTGTCTGCTATGTTTGGAGTATGATTTGCCACGTTTTTGCCATTGTCTTGTTGATTCTCATTGTCACCATTCGTGAAATCACCGCGTCTCGTGTCCGTCGATGCCTTTAATCAAGTCTTGTGTATCTCGAGGACTCGGTGTCGAGTCTCTTGTTGTACAACTTCAGCCGTGTCCGACGGTGGCGTTCTGTAAAATCCGTGGCCATCAGCTTGTATTGTCCTGTCTGCCTTGATTCTTTTGATTCTTTTGATTCTTTTGAATATCATTCATTCATGACTCCGACTAGACGACTGTGCACGCCCCATCATCTCTTCTTCTGTCCCCATCCACAACCCCCCATATGAGCCCACATCCAGAGCTCCGTCGTCAACAAACATCCTACGGGCGTGTAGCTCAGTGGTAGAGCGAGGGATTGCAGATCCCTAGGTCGGGGTTTCGAATACCCCCGGGCCCTCAAAAGGATTATTTTTTTGGGCTTTTTGTAATTTTGTTCTTTCATGAAGAGAATTTAGACTTTTATGTGTTTTATTTATTTTTTTGAAGTTATTTTGTCTTGAACTGCATTTCTTACGTCGATTCATTTTCGTACTACTTACTAGATTGAACTCACCATTTTAGTCATAACCTCCTGTTATAGTCTGTGATGAAAATAAATTCAAATTGACATTTTTTCTAAATTAGACATGGGAAAGGATGTTCATTACAGCACACCACCGATCTAGAGTAATTATAGATGCCCGAAAGACTTGATTGAGAAAACAGCGTCTATGATAATCCTACCACGGGTCCGAAATATTATGCACCTTATTTCTTGTTTAAAGATCTTTAGAACTACAAGATGGAGACAACGGCTATGGAGAGAAACAGATCTCGATTACCGACAACATTGGCGTGCTACAACTCTGTTGCGTGGTTTACACGTTATTGTAAGTCGGTGAAGAATAATTTATTCAATGCCAACCGAGAGCTGCGTGATTCATCAAAAATACAATAACCTCGAGCTAGAGAGGCACAACTGTCACACTTGTGGCTTGTGGCCGTTCTAATGTCACCGTGGCCACCATTGAACCGGCGTACTTTGAAGCCGCGAGTGTTTCATTGTCTGGCCGTTTGTCGACGTATTTTGGCGAGCGTTGTAGCCTTGAAAGCTCCCGCCAATATTGATAAGGAAACAACCGCCGCGGTTGAGCAATGAAAGGGACTGGCTGACTGCCGTGACTGCTTATGGCCAAGCGATAGCAAACGCAGATGACTAGAGGACGGCATCAAGAGTCATCACAAAGAAAGATAAGACATCATTGAGTAAGCTGATCAATCTCAACTCCGTAGCATGGCCCATCCCTTGTCCTCTACGTAAAAGAATATACGGCATCTGTAGCGTTGCCGCTATAAGCTTAATGGGAGCGAGATATAGCTTGCGAGACTCTGGTTTTTGTCACTCGCTGTCTGTTGATTCCGTGTTTGTCGGACATGGTAGTCGGACAAATACACAAGAAGAAGAAAAGGATGGTGGGCTGCTTGTCGCGTACAACGACGGAAGCAGGTGTGACAACAGACGAAAACCGCGAGATGGACATGCCCCCGGGAGAGAGAAGGACAGACATGTCTTATCCTGGGCAGGTGGACGTGAAATAGAGCTGTTGGAAAATAAGAAAGAGAAGCAAAAAGGGCATAAGTTGTTGTCTTTGAAGTCATTGATGTCTTGCCCAAAGAGAAATAAAAGATACGTCAAGAACGCTGTACCGAATATTGCTACATAACTGTGCCCATGTTTCATAGTGATCCCGTCGCATCTGCGTGAGCAGCCCCATATTATAGAGTGAAGGATCTGCAGACACATCGGCCGGGGCAAGCGGATCCAATGTACGACAAAGAGGGCTGTTACTAAGACCAGACCCTACGGCGTACAAATACGACAACTACAGACGAAAATGAGGCAAATATATAAAAGACGACAAAAACAATAACAATAAGAGTAATATAATAGTAAACGGATTTAGCGGACTGTCTCACCAGATACTCAGCACCGCAGGGATGTTTAGTTTTTTTTCGTTCTCGCCTTCTTTTGTCGTCTCTCTTAATCGTTACCTTTTATTTTGTTTCGACAAAAGAAAAGAAGCGCCAGACATGGCGACACATGTGAGACACGCTACATCCTTGCGGAGTCTCGACCGGTCCACATTCCAATACAAAAAACGAGCGAAGGACGTAGGATACAAGACATAAGCAAGCCAGATGCGGCTTTGCAAAACTATCTTATGATTACTAGATAGAAATAGTATCTACTGTGGTGCAAGGTTAATATAGTGAATAGTCCAAATCAAGTGCCGTGCCGTGGCTATGGCTCTGACGACACCACCTGTCATGCCGTGTCCTTCTCCAGTGCCTACGGAGTAGCTAGGGATGGCCTAGGGAGTGCAAGTCGACAACCTTCGGCGTGCCCAGAACACGTCCACGGTACTTTTGACTTGACGGTGAATAAAATCGACACCCTATTGACGCTTGACATTCTGACAGACAATGCAACCTTGTGGTACCGCTGTGTCCCGTCGCCATGCAACCGGTAGACACTGTTGCCGTTGGCAGCAACATCACAGGACAGTAGTAGGATCCGATAGCGTTGTCTTACACAACAATGGTGGCCGATATCTCTACCAACTGTTGAGAATCCTTTGCAACAGCTAACAAAGCCTCCTCCGCGCATCAGTCAGCACTCCTCGCCGACGGATTCTTTTGGCGCTGTGTTGACGCTTGCGTAGACGGAGCACTCCGAGCCCGAAGTAAGGAATGGAAACCCCGTTCTTCCATCGAGGGCGTGCAGTAGCAGCAGTAGCAGAAGCAGCACCGGCAATACGAAGTAAACGCATTTCCGATTCTTGTAATCGCAATAGACTACGTCAGCACCACTCGAGTGGGCTGGACTGATTCTACGGCCGAGTATCTGCACGGAGCTAGCTACGACAGCGCGAGCTGAATTATAGTCGCAGGTGGGGTGATTTCGAGAGAATACGGGTAAAAAACTAAAAACTAAAATAGCTGGACAACACCCCATGGCCAATAGGAGAGCCAATGGGGAGGCAGGACGCAGTTCTTCGACGCCGCCGAGCCCTGCCATCGAGACTCGGACTTCTTTGTTAGTTTTCGCAGAGGTTTTTTAGTTGGAGGCCACCGGGATTAAAAGCTGGAAACTGAGAACTGAAAATCGACAGCCGCGAAATATGAAGGAAACAGACAAATACGAATAAAAAGTCAAAATAGAATGGACAAAGACAGAGGACGAGCGCATTGTTGTCCTAACCACTGGAAACCGTTGTAAGTAATTTGTGTTTGATTCTCATACCGAGGACGAGGCCGAGCCTCACCGCGAGACATACAGATACGACACAGGGACGATAAAAGTACAGGCTAACTCAAAGCCATGATTACGGGGGCATAGATAAGGGAGACGATCGAAAGAGAGCAGAAGAAGACGGAGATGCAAGACCCCTACCATCGCCCAACTACCGTAGTCTGTCATGGCAGCTGAAGGAGTACGTAAACGAGCGGGAGGAGCTGAGCTTTAGAGGGCCTTATTGGTTGTGTTCTGGGCCATCCCATTCACTACAAGTCCAAGATACATCAAGCACGACGGCAGGTGTGTTGTTGGTCGGGATGGATGATCTGCTCTCACGAGAAAGGTAGCTTCACTCTCATCTCGTGGAGGACAGCGTGCTGCGTGCTTCCAAGACCAAGGATATTGAGATGCTCCCAAGACATGACAACAAGGTCTGACCAGCGAGGAGCTTCTTGCTGTTTTCTTTGCTTGTTTCTGATTTACGTTTATCTCGCCTGTCCTCCCGACGCATCGTTATTGTTACTGTCTGCTATTTCCGTCCCGGCGTCGTCCTTCCTTTGTTCTTTGCTTTTTGCCCGCCCCATCCCATGTCTCATGTACTTCACCCCCCACAAGCTTGTCTCTTTTTTATGTCATTTATGTTTTCTTTTATGTCTCTGGCGTGTTAGTAAATTGTAATGTAATATGATTACTACGGCTCTTATGCGTATTTCATTGTTAATGGCAGCTGTCGACTCAGCATACGCTCGACATATAAGAGTCTCCTTCCCTCACCTATTTGCTAGAATGCATGTCTGCCTCTATTTTATCGGCACCTCTCGACACATCACAACTCGCATCTCTCCATCCATATCTACCTCCACTTAGACCTCCACCAGACCTCTACCCCCATCTCTCTACATATACCTTCATCATGGGTGTTGCTGGAGACGAGACGCTCACATTTGCTCGCAAGCTGCCGCAGGAGGGCAAGAACCTCTTCCTGGCTGGCATTGCTGAGTTCGTGGGCACCTTCCTCTTCCTCTTCTTTGCACTTGGCGGCACGTCGGCCGTCAACACTGCTGGCGATCCCGACGAGGTGCTCGCATCCAACCCTGCGAAGCTACTCTACATTTGCATGTGCTTTGGTTTCTCGCTCGCCGTCACAGTCTGGATGTTCTACCGCGTTTCCGGTGGCCTGTTCAACCCCGTCGTGACGCTGTCGCTTGTGCTTGTCGGTGCCGTCGGCCCCGTGCGCGGTGCCGTCGTCTTTGTGGCTCAGGTGCTCGGCGGCATGGCTGCCTGCGGTGTGCTGTCGGCTCTCTTCCCCGGTCCCCTGATGGCCAGCACGACGCTTCGCGACGATGTTAGCATTGCACGCGGTCTCTTCATTGAGATGTTTGCCACGTCGATCCTCGTTCTCTCGATCCTGCTGATGGCGGTCGAGAAGCACCGTGCCACCTTCATGGCGCCCCTCTGCATCGGTCTCGCGCTGTTCATTGCCGAGCTGACATCGATTCCCTTTACTGGTGGCAGTGTGAACCCGGCGCGCTCGTTTGGCCCCTGTGTCGCAACGCGCACGTTCACCGGCTACCACTGGATCTACTGGCTCGGCCCTGTCCTGGGCAGTCTGCTGGCCACGGCATTCTACAAAATCATCAAGTTCCTCGAATACGAGACGGTCAACCCCGGCCAGGACGGTAACGGCAAGCTCGTGCGCCAGCAGATGTTTGACCTGCACCACAGTGGCAGCGTGCTGCCCCAGCACACGGGCGATGTGCGCACGAACACCCAAGCCGACAACGGCAACCGTCGCCTGTACTCGGGCAGCGATGTCTCGGGCAACACGCGCACCGGCTCTCACAACCTGGCCGGCAGTGTCGAGCCGAAGCTGAGCGGCGACACCCACACGGCGCCCCCAGTCTAACCTGCAAGCTGATCTCAATTATGTCATGATGGGATAGTGTGAGTCTAGAATGTAAACTAGACCAATACAAAGTACTTGTCACCTGATGGTGCTGCGTGCGTGATGGGTGTGTGGCACCTCGGCGTTGCCTACACCGTCTCTGGTAGCGGAGAAAAGCGATGGGTACTAAGGGCAGACTGTCAGTGAGTGTTTCACGGGGAGAAAGAGCAAAGCGACTAGCTGCTCGGTAATGATGGAGCTTGGGATAATTTGGGTCTGTATTTGGGTCTGAATTTGGTTTGAAATTACAACTATAGGTGTTCTGGTTCGGAATCGGAGGTACATCATCAATATCCGAAGTTTATTAATATTATTTACATCATTTAAATCTATTCATTAATCCAGCTTATGACAGCGTTGCAATTTATTCTGACAGACTGGTAACAGCTACGTGAAGGTGCGTGTGACAGAGTGGCCGTCACTGTCATGTTGGTCTCGTATTACGACAGCCACGAAAATTATTAACAAAGCAGATCAAACGAAAAAAAGAAACTGGAAATTTCTGCCGACCCCTGCTTCGTGCATTAGACCGAGATGCCGGAAGTGTGATGGGGGTTAAGGTATTAAGGGTCTCTGCTTTGTCTAGGCCCCATGACAAAAGTACCAGCTGAGTTTGATTTGTTTGGTTTTGAAAGAACTGGAAGAAAAGAAGGGAGGGAAAAGGAGAGAAATGAGAAAGAAGCGGAACATACCGCTAGACGACAGAGCCGCTGACAGCCGCGGTAGTCGATAGTTTAGTATATCCATCATTCGTATGTCATGCATATATGAAAATGAGGTGAGGTTGCATTATTATACTTGACAGCCTTATACTCGATCCACTGCTACTTTCACTTCTACATCTGCACATCACATTGCTGTGGAGACACCACGTTTGCCGATCGTCGTCTTACGGAGTACATTTCGTCACTCCTTGCTTGTTTCTTTGCGAGTATGATATATCGTTGTCTGATATTCACTGTGTTATATTTGATTGATAGGTACAAAGCCAAGATGAATGCCTGTCAACTGAAATAGGCAGGTCAACCTAGGCAAGAGCTGCACACAAAGACACACTATTCATAGAGGAGGCATGTCCTGCGGCTTCATGACCAGGTCTCCGTGCGTCCGTGTCTAGTTATTAGTTGGGCGGTTTCTGGTCGAGAGTCCGTGAGAGAGGAGTCGTCTTAGTTGTGCTACTCATGTTCTTTACCTCGCTTCGCGATCTTTCTCCTTGATAAATTGTATTCATTGTATTCTGACTGCTTGTTCTCTTACTTCTTTTACACCTCCTGCTCTTAATTCTGCACCTCGTCCTACTTCCATTGATCTTCTCCTATTAGGAGGCCCATAACAGTCTGGCTGACGCCAGACTGTCGTGTACCCGCTCACGAGGGCCCGAACAAAACTTCAAAATAGAACTAGCTAAAAATTAAACCGGATAGGGAAGGGCGTCCTGCCCTAACTCACTACCTTGACTATGCCCTATATTTCGCCCAAGTGTATGACTGTTGATTTTCCAGATGTATTTATATCTTTAACAGGCGTCCGATGCGAGGAATCGTTGTTGCGTCTCATGTTGCGCTCCCTGGCCCAACGTTCTTCAGCCGCGTGGTATTTCTACCGTTGCCCGGATGGATGTGTGAGACACTGTATGCATGTGGAAAAAGTCTTGTATTATGAGGGAAGAACTTCCATTTTAATTGCCAGTGGCTATCTATTTAGGGCTGATCCTAAATTACTAATAACGCCGCAGATGCACCACATCTGTCAGGATGCCGGTTATCAGCTTGTGCAACGTGCTTTCGGGGGGAGCAAAACGTTGGAACTTGTTAAATTGCCTTCTTTAAGTCCGATCGTGGGCCAACTTCAAGTCCTATAAATAGCAGATATTCTCAACACACTTCTAACAGCTCTAGTGCCCCAAGTCTATCTATTGACTGCGAATGCATTGTGCAGAGACAGTCTGTCCGATTTTTGGTGAACTCGTCGCTGAAATCTGGTAACATTAGAGGACGGCGAGATCGTTAGTAATAATATAAGTTTTCCCAATGTCAACGTCTAAGTCCCTCAAGGCTGAAATATAGACGAGGGTGCAGTCGCTGTTGATCCAATGCGACTCAGCGATTGGGTATATTCTCGTGTAGCAGTGATGATGCCTTAAAAGCCACTCTGCCACTCTCCAAGCCGGCACAGCCCAACTGAAGTGTCAAAGACGGTGGATGAAAAGTTGTTGATTCTTCTAAGTCTAAAAATGGTGGGATACAACCCGTGGGAGACACTAGTCTAAACCACAATATGCTGACATAAGCATGTGACATGACGATATCACCGCCAATCTATTCCCAGCTATAGTGAATCGTGAGAATGTGCTGAGCAATACACCTAGTGAAGTGTCAAAAAGACATGGCTACCCCCTTTAAAAGAGGCAAAAAGGGCAGAATGTGCGGCAAAGTACGGAATGAAGGGAAAAGTAGATTGCGAAATGGGAAAGTCAAGTACCAAGGATCAAGTACCGTTGATGTAGAGAGGATGTACTTCACGATTGACGTTCTGGAAGCGGCCGACGCTGGAGGCAATCGGAGCAGCCAAAGATGGTGGTCGACGGGAGTTGGATATAGAGGGCTGGCCGTGATGCCGGCGAGGTACTTGTCTTGGAATGCGATTTGAAAAGAGGATTGGCACGGTTGAACTGAAGAGGTTGAGACTCTTAATTGAGGCGTCAAAAAGACAGTGGAAAAAGTGGTTGATTCTGGTAAGTCTAAAACTGGCGGAAATCACCAGTGGGAGATACTAATCTTACACCCCAACATGCTGACCTAAGCACGTCACATGTAACATCACATGATGTCACATGATACCTGGCTAGTGGGGAAATCGTATGTCCCAGGTCTTTGCGTGATCGCGTTGGCATCTTTATGGTAGACTCTTGCTTGATCGGATTGCCAGCCACTCTTGGCCGATTAGCGTGTCAAGTTGTAACCCGAAGATGTGTTTCCGTGAAAAGCCATGCATCGTATTAAAGTTATTGCAAATCTTAACAAGGCCGGCGGTGACTCATGGCCCAAATAAGTAGTCTTTGAAAATAAAGTTCTCACTCTGATGTACACATCGTAGCGGCACATCCCCCGGCCAGTACAGCGGGTATCCCATGATGTTTCCTTCTCTGGGACTTCAACGACGGACAATGACGTCCTGGAGATCAATAACATGGAGGTGGGTGGACTAATGCGATGGAGTGCAGTCTGAATGGAGAGCAGTGCTGCCACCCTGATAAGCCGTGCCAGATAGGCTCGCATTGGATAAGGCATCTGTGCTATCTTTCCACGTCGTGCTGCCATCGGCTGGCAGACTGTCTGCAGCCATGATTGGGCCGATGACTTATGTTGATGTATATCTAGCTATTATGTGACCTGCACTTTAAAAGGGCGCACTTGATCTTCTTCTTGCACCCAGCCATCGATGAATGTTTTTGTTGCGACTAAAGCACCCTGCATGATGTGGCCTGCCCATCTTTAAGTCTCGTATACTATCTGGCTGTTCTGGGCCTAGCCACGTTATCGATACTGGTAGACCCGTCTGTTCTGCGATTTCTTGTCCGAGCTTGACGAGACCATGACCAGATACAACAGCTTTACCGATTTGCGGTAGAGTGACAGAGACTCTTGTTTGTTGCTTTGCATCATAGTGCTCCATGATGAACCAGACTCTCATTTTGCTGAAATGATCAATGGTCGTAATACTGACAGAGCATTGTACAGCATCGACACCGGGTTGGTTATCTTGCCCCCTAAAACTCAAAGCACCTATAGGATGCGTGAAAATGAAGACTGTCCACGGCCGACATAAGCTGTAAATCAACTCGATGGGCCGCCCCTATAAACACAACACAGCAGTATGTACATGCGTGTTATTTTGCAAGCCGCCCACTGCCTCGTTTTTGCTCAAGATCCAATCTGTTGGAGACTGTGCCATAGCTTTCATGGCCTGTTTATACTTGAGTTTTCCAGCCACAGTGGCTTCGAGGTGGGCTCCCATTGCACGTACACAACGAGGGCAGCAATCAGCGGGCGCACGAGGCCGCCCCGGTCTGCTTAAAGGTTTCTTTGCCGGGGGAGCAGCGGCCACGACGGGTGGGACAGGCGGGGCGGCGCCGGCACCGCCGGCACCGCCACCACTAACAGCGCCTCCATCAGCCATTCCAGGACAAGTAAGCTCAGAGACACCGCAGAGAGCGCGCAACGAGGTCGAGAGGTTATGGTGACGCGAGAGTGAGAACAATAAACAACGCAGGGGAGCAAAATAACGGAGCACAACCGCAGGTAAGGAGCAAAGCGGGGGTAACGGGGGAGTGTTCCTAGGCAAGAGCTGCACACAAAGACACACTATTCGTAGAGGAGGCATGTCCTGCGGTTTCATGACCAGGTCTCCGTGCGTGGTTAAGTTTGGCCGCACCGCCATGATAGCACTTCTTCAATGTACTTCCATCTCGTTCGTGTCGACTTGTATACCTGATAGTATGCCCACTCAGTTAAATAGATTCGACATGTTCCATAGCCCCTCTAACCGGCAGAGAGACGATGCCAGGGGCAGCAGCAGAGGTGTGCTTCAGCATTTCGTAAGGCTTCCCAGCGGCACATATAACAGGATCGCTGCTGGAGAGTTCCCTGCATGATTCCTTGACGAGAACAGTCATCCGGCGGATATGACCGACCATAGATCATGGGCCGAGGTAAAGCCTGCAGTTGGATGTAAGACGATATATGGTACGGCTGCGAGAGCAGGGAAGACGTGCAGAGACTCTTATGGTCTATCTGGCAGTCCAACTGATCTTGAGTGCTTCAGGTGCTTATCTGGTTATGACAGAACTCTGATCAAGTATGAATAGGCTATAATGGCAGTCCATTGTTTGATGGACCCAATCAATAACCTCTGTCCACTCTGCCGGTGCATTCCAATAACAACTCCGCCTTCCATTTTCCTTGCACAAGTTTGCAACAGATGCCAACCATCCGTTTCCTTGGTGATATGGTAAGCAAGCTGCTGGGAGAGTTTTGAAAATTCCGACTAGTGTTTTCGGCCGAATAGAGGATATTGTTTTCCATCCTCCAGACTTTGAGTAACTAAAGGTTGTGGCGGCGTATTCTGTGTGGTGCATAATGCGCTAAGCAAAGGATAGCACGGTTCTTCGCATCATTCCAATCTCTAAGCCCTTCATTTCTTGGGTACGATCAAACCTTTGAAGCGAGTTTTCCTCTACTGTCATGATGAAGCCGTCGACGTAGTGCCACAGGAGTTTGATTTGAGGACCGGCAGCTATTGGCTGTGCTCGCCTCAACACCTTCAGTCGTGTGCCCTAGATGGCAGCTTTTGTGTCTTTATGTGTGACGAGGAGTGGGCTTGTAATATTTTGCGTTGAGGTCTCAGAAGGATAGGCCAACTTCCACATCATAGTGCCAAGTGTGTGATTGGCAAAGATGAAAAGCCACTCTCATCGCACGATGCACATTGTTGGCAACTGTATCCTGTGTATGGTGCTTGGTAGTGTTGACAGCAAGACGCGAGTGATTAAACTTGCGGTCCAAAATTGTCTGTGACTACCCAGTGATCGTACATTGCTGACTCTGCTGAGACTCTACTGAAGATCCTGCGAGGTCGCGAACAATGACGAGGTTCCCAATAGGCAGAAAGATGCTGCCTGTTACTTCCGTAATGTGTTGTGATGAAGTTTTTAGTACAGGAGCTCCATGAGCAACACTGTCGCTGTTGTCCAAATGCAGAAGAGACCCTTCACTCGTCTTCAGCTTATGGCCAGCAATTGCTTGTCTTTCTGTACTTCTGTACAGCCACCTGATGGCGGTAAAAGTCAAGACAGTCTCACGATATTTGTGGGCTCTCGTTTTCGGTATCTATTGGTGTTAGCAGAGCCATGTGTAGAGGTCAACACTGTCAACACGTACTGCCTTAATAGCTCGTTTGCTTTTTACTTTGGCATCGTAGTCGCTGTACTTGTCAGGTACCATGTTCGACTAAATGCCTTTTGCTATCCAGGATAAGGTATAGTCCAAAGCCGCTTGAGGTTTGAGAAGAGAAGAATGGAAGAGGAGATGGGGAAGGAGGGGAAGGGGGAGGGGGGAGTATTTATACATCTCGAGGGCCCCAAGATCAGTAGATCAAATTAGTGAATCAGTAGACAATAGATGGCCATTTGAATGCTTCACTACAGGTTACCGTTTGCAATCACATGTGATGACACACTAGGTGTTAGACTTGATCTAGAGTTGAATTGATGGTGACTTGTGGTGTACTTTACTGTGACTACAGCTTCAGCACAGGCATCACTCCGAGATCAACAGACCGTTTTTTTGTTGTTCGTCCGATAGATCAGATCAAAGGCGTCCACTGGCCACGTAGTCAGAAGTGAAGTCAGCAGTCACATGCAATGAGGAAGATGCAAACGGTGGTGTCGATTTACTACGACCGCGTTGTCGAGCTCACACCGACTTTACTTTCGCATCTACAAGAAGATGTCTATCAAGCTGGTCTATCTAAGCTATTTATCCAAGCTGTCTACCAAATCTATTATTTAAAGATTGCATGTCAGATCGAAAGGACCAACGCCGACCAAGTCAGCTCAGAAATCAGAGCATAAATGCAGCAGCGGAATCGAAAGCCGGCTAGCTACTAACTGCACCATCAATGCCTAGACACCAAAAAAGCAGAATACCATTTTTGCATATCAATTATGTGCAGCTATCCTTTACTCCCTTTACTCCTTCTACTCCCCCCTAATCGTCTGGCGGCCTAAAACTCTTCATGAAGGCTGCCATCCGACAGGCCGCGTCGTCGCCAAACATGAGCCCACAGTTCTTGTCCGTCAGCACCGCCTTGCCCTTGGCCCGCGTAATCACTCCCGCCTCGAATTTTGCCAGCGGCTCCTTGACTGTTGTGTGGAGGTTGCCCTTGTCTGTCTCCTCCACCGCCGCCACCAGTACGTCGCTCAGCTGCAGTACATCCCACAGCGCAAGGTTAGCGCCCTCGCCCGCATACGGCAGCATCAGGTGTCGGCATCGCCCACCAGCATAGCACGCGCTTCTGTCGGCCAGCTGTAGCCTGGCGGCAGCTTGTACATGAGCTTCACGTTGGCCGGCGCGCCGGCCGCCATCTCGTCGTCCAGGCCAGCAGCAATAAACTGCTTGGCTTCAGGCCACCACTCGCCAAAGTAGGCTGCATCTCCCAGTAGGGTGTTCTTGAGTTCTTGTGCCGAGAGATTACCATGGCTGTCCATGTCGGACGCCGCAGGCACAGTAACGTAGAGACACTCCGTGTTGTGCACACCGCGGTATCCAATGACGGCCGTACCGTTTTTCAGCACGAAGAACATGCCCGTTCCAGTCCTACCCGCGAGGTGCGGGAAGCGCTGGGGCACGTCACGGACCATGACCGTCGCGTACTGCAGGCCGCTGTAGTCTGGCAATGCCGTGTACAGCCCAGATCTTAGGAAAGTCCGCACTCTGCCCTACCCGCCGTCCTCGCTGACGATGAAACTTCTGGGCCGCATCGTCGAGTTCGACCATCTTGGCCTCTCGTTCCACCCGGTTGTGCTAAATCAGGTAGGGCAAGCTGAAAGCGGCTATCCTCTGAAAACAACGGCGATTCTCTGGCTATGATCCGATTATTTAGTAAAGTAACTAAACACGGGAGATAAAAAGTCAAGGCTGTCAAGGTCGAGCCAAGTAGATGCCATACTACTATAACTAAAGCAGCTCAATTACTAGCAATTAAAGATAAAAGTGTCCAGTAGCTATCACTTCATCGCCTTTATCCAACTCTAGCACCGTGAAGTGCGTCCGGTCATCACTCCGGCTACTGTGGGCTTTTTCTCGATTAATATTAATGATTAGTCAAAGTCCTTCTTAGATTCCATTTAGGGCTAAAAAAAGAATTTCTTTTGCTTTTCAAGCAGTCTTACTTCATGGTCACAGTGACCGTCTCAAGCTTGAGGTCTTTCATGTTCTTCGGCAAAACGTCGACAAATTTGTCTTGCAGGGTCTGCGACACAAAGATTGCTTTCCAATCTGAAGTACCGTCGACAAACTCAGCGGCAACGGTTCGGCCGGCATCCGTTACGTTTCTGATGAAGATGCTAGAGATGTACAAGTTGGGCATTTTGGCTGGGAGGTTTTTCGACGTTGAGTGTGATAGAAAGTGAATGAAAGGCGGACTAGGTTTGCAACGCAGGACCTGTTGGAAAGAGGAGGAGACAATGATAGAAAAGTAAACAGGGACGTCGCGGAGGGACATTTTATATTTATATTTTTCCAGGGCAGCGTCGATTGCCGGAGCCTAGCAAGATCACAAGCATGAGTATCCAGATCGTCTGTCCTAGCCGCTCCATTATTGTGTCAAAGCTTACGTGGGGCGTTAGTCACACGGGCCGTGCCGCTAAACATTCAAGGTTCCTCAGTGGGGAAATAGAGACAAAACTCCCCTGTGACTGGCCATAAAACACGTGGATCACATGGACATACAAACGCTTCGTCGTCCTTGAGGTGGAGTGTTTTTTCTTGCCAACACCAGACACCATCTCTACCCATCCTACACCCTGATTTAATTAATCATAGCGCCGCCGCCGCCTCTATGCTCGATAGCAGTCTTGCTTCCTCGATAATAACCTCCCCCCGTCTCACAGAAGCAAAAGTCATGCACCACCGCTATATTTTCCGTTGGCAGCAGAATGGCATCCCGCCTTGCCCAGCTTTGGTGGCCTCGACTACTTGGTCTCAGCAGAGCTACCACACGCATTAGTCCGCCGCCCGCACCTCCCTCTCGGGCAATGTCTGCTGCGACTATAAGCGGTCCATGAGGGCCCCGAAGAGAGCCGCTATCCCTTAGAACACAGCTTCGCGGGCGCTTGGGCCGCCAATATACGTTGACGCAGATCCTCAGTCATCGAGAGCGCCCCTTTATCTGCGTTTACCTTGGCAAGTACGTGGAAGCAACTATTAATTAGAGTTGCTTGATAGCTATGGCAAGTATCTTGCAGCATCTGGCAGCATCGTCAGGGACCCAGAAGGACATGAGCATGTGTTGAAGACCATCTTTAAGTCTGAGTTCGACTACCAGCTGGGGCTGCAGAAGTCTCTGGCCGGCTGTCCCTACCTGTGCGTCGTCACTAGTGACATCCAAGAACACCTTCTCTGTACCTACGACTACCTCTCCGCTGACGTGCTGAACGCGGCACGCTAGCGGTTTATTAAACTTCAGTGTATTTATGTCATACTAGACGTACAGGTATTTCAGCTACCCAACGGCTTCCCCGCCGACGATGACAAGACGGTCAAGTGCATAATCAAAAAGCAGTTCTCCTACTTTGCCGACAACACCGGTGTGGCCGGTCTGCGAGCGGATGTGAGCCTCGATAGCCCATGGCAAGCTAAATTCATAGACATTATGGCCCGGCTATGCGAGGAGGACAACCTGCCGCATCCTTTTGCCTGGACACATGCCGTAGACGCCATTTAGGGATGTCGTCAGCAAGATGACGAGGCTCGGCCCTGAACAGTTCATCACTGCGGCCGAGGCACAAGAGCACTCGTGGTTCCGCAAATTCGAATAGATCGGCGCTGTGAACAGCCTGGGGTATGTCTACTAGTTAAATGTGAAATCAAGTACTTGACAAGCCATTCGACATAGTTTACTATCTTGATCACACCTTACATATAACATAGCTATTAAGTGAGGTCTACATGCACTGTGACTCGCGGTAATAACGGTCACCTTTTATCTACTTCTTTTTACATTACTTACTCGTTTTTTACGAGTGAAATATCCTAGCCTTAAAACGTAGTCCTTGTTAAGCTGAAAGGGCCTTTCTTAACTAATATAAAGATTTATAAGGGGTTTTTAAAGACCCGCGTAAATATGACGAAGTCGTTTAGCGAAATTGCCGACTTTTGTAGGTGGACCGAGAAGTTAATGGCGGAGTTGTTTGTTCTCGGTAAGTGGAAATTCGGGTTTTTATATTTTTATCATTATCAACTTTTAATACATAAATTAAGATAGCTTTAATGTTGGTAGTCATCTAGAATATCAGATTAACAGAGCCGGCAATAGCGGCAGGCGCAGCAGCAGATGCCGCCGTCGAGGCCGCCATAGACGCTGCCGCCGAGAACACCGATGTCTTGGCCGGCGCATCCTCGCTGTCGGCACTGTTAAAGTCCGTCGTGATGCTGCGTACGTGCGCAATACACTTGTCGTCACAGTAGATCATCGTGTGGTTCGTTGTGAGGTGTGTGCCGTTGTGCGTTGTCGCGTAGTTTTCCCACACGGGCAACTGCTCGCCGCTGCCCGGAACACACGAGCGCTTGCAGATCTTGTCGGTGATCTTGTCGAGGTCACCGCCGAGGGGCGCGTCATTCGATGCATCACCGGCCGTTCCGGGTGTAGCGACGGGCGAGATGGCCGTGGCCGTCGGCACAGAGTCGATCTTGGCCCCGGTGCCAGCCGGGTCATCAGGGGCAGAGATGGTGAGCGAGTCGTCGAGCGTGCCGATCGTGATATCGCGGCGCCAGCGAGGGGCGCGAGCATAGTGCGTCACAAAAGTGGACTCTGCAACCTGGGTCATGACGTGGTCGCTGTAGGGCATGTCCTGGCTGCTGTTGGTGGCAACTGGTGCTGATGTCGGCAGAGCCATGCGCGTCAGCGGGATGTCCATGGCTGCGCGTGCCATTTTGTTGTGCTGGGTGAGTGAAGAAGTAGAGTAGGGATAACGATGAAAAGGAAATTAAGAAATAAAGCAAAGGTGAAGAAGAGAGAGAAAAAGAAAAGATGAGAAAGAAGGGAAAGGAAACGGAGAAGACTAAATAGAATATGAATAAATGATAAGGAAAGAAAAAGAAAAGAAAAAAAGAGAGTCTACAAATCCGCCTCTTGCTTTTTGACACACAACGGCCGCTTTAAGCAGACCTCTGCTGCCAAAGGACCGCAGAGATGCAAAGCCGTTGAGCTTCCATCGCTTGGTTCTTTCACGGTGGCGAGAGGCAAGATCGTGACAGCTTCAGCTTCACCACACAGCAGAGAGCAGACTCTCTCTTCACAAAGTACACACAAGTACCCAGATGACCAATACATTTGCGTGTGCTTTTCTGCCACCTACCTTTTTGTTGCCAGCACCATCGACACAGGCCACTCGATTCGAATTGTTTTTTGCGGCTGGCCCGCGACTATGGCCTCCAGCTCTTGCCACTCGGGCAGCGCCCATGTCGTGTCGTCAAAGCCCATCTGGCAGCTCGCGAGAAAGCCACGCAGCCACGCGGCGTCGGCCTGCCGGCCCCAGCTGCTGTCCTTGAAAAACTCTCTCGACTCGCCGTCGGTCACACGTGTTTCTGCCTCGTGCCATAGCTCCGCCCTGTCCACAAAACAGAGCGGCCGCTCGTCGTCTTGATCAATATTAACATAGAATCGTCTCACGTCTCTGTACACATCTGGTGGGAACGAGACAAAGTCCAGCCCGGTCATGGCATTGGCGAGGCCGCGAACCGCCGCGGGAAACAGCTTCTTCTCGCGCATCAGCCGCAGCGTGTCGCGACTGCACGCGCTGTACCAGAGATCCTGTGCGCGCGGGTGGCCGGGGAATAGCAGACGGAAGCCATAGGTGACCGCCGCCAGCGTGCCCCCGGGCGCCAGCGTGACCGCAACAGCCCGGACGGTCTTGTCTGGATCCATGTAGTGCATGGCCATGCAGGCGGTCGAAAAATCAATCGACTCGGCCGCCAGCCAGTCGGCCGTCTGCTCGCCCGGGCCGTGGTGGAACGTAAACTGTTGAAGGGGCTGGAGAGAGCGCTTTGCCGCCTCCAAATTGGCAGCACCGGCGTCAGATACGGCGACGTGACCAAAATACTGGCTCAGCACCAAGGCAGCCGTGCCTGGTCCGGAGCCGATGTCATGGGCCATACCGAACGAGCCGTTGCCGCTCCGACGGTGGTAGTCAAGCCACAGCATCCACATCGACGGTGGGTAGACGGGACGGTACTTGTGGTAGGCGTCCCAGTCGAGGTTCTTAAAGGCAAAGGCATAGTCTGTATTTTCATGTCGCTGTTCGAGAGTGTTGTGCATGTTGGCGAGTAGGCAGTGAGGACGGTGGACATGCGGCACGAAAAGAAGTAGAAAGAAAAAGAAGGAGGAGGAAAAGAAAAGAAGAAGGAAAGGAAAAGAAAGAAAAAACGAGGTCGCTCAGGAACGCAAAGTACAAGACATCAGTCGGAGCATATAGGAGCATTTCAGTGGCTGGATTCGCACAGCCAAGACGGAAGTCGCTCCCATGCCCAGAGAGAGAGAGATTGAAAGCTGTCGGGGATGGGCTAAAACCAGCAATAGTGACAGCATATGCAGGTGATGAGTAGAAATATCTCAGCGGTCACAAGCATCGAGGAATGGTTCCGTCCTCCCAATGGATCATCGTGCATGATGGGCGGCTGCGGAGTGGGTCGGAGGAGTCGACTTCCAGACACCACCGCGGAACGGCGCGCAGCTGACGAGAGCATGGAGTGATGGACGCTGTGATTTGCTGTCGTTGACTCAGGCGAGGTGCAGATACGAGAGTAGCTATTCGGTGAAGGCGGTGTTGTATCGTCTATGAGCGAACAGGTCAATGGCAGTGGATGACGCTTGGCATCCTTCTGGGTGATAGTCTACGTTTGATGGCCTGCAGGCTCGAATGAATAGTAATGTCATTCCTACTTTTAGAAAAACAAAAAAAACCGTAGCACAGAATGTCTCGCGGAGGATGGGCTGCGTGGCACGACGTGCTGATGTGTGTTGATGATCGGAACGCTACCGCCATGTATGTGGAAGACTGCTGGCGGGAAGATTCCGGCCATGAGCAGGGGTGCGGAGTGAGAAGCGAAAAGACAAGTGAAACGTGAAAAATGAAAAACAAGAATCGAGGTTTTGATTTCTTGTCTATCCATGCCAGAGTCGAAGCCCAGAGGAGAAGCGCCCGTATGATAGACAGCAGACCAGAACAGTAGACGGCCGGCCACATCTACGAGAAATATATTCCGCGTTCAAGCCAATAACAGGTGATCTGCCGGTAGTAGTCTTTCTTGACTCCCTCGCTCCTCATTTTTGCTCTTCCGTGCAACTCCCAGCTTGGTCCGGTTTCCTCGTTCTCAGCGAGGCACTTGTTGGTATTAGGCGGGTCAACTGCAGGCGAGGCAACGCCATGTGCCACTGTCATAGTATAAGCATTTTGGTTGTATTTTATTTGTTATTTGTTTTTACATGACACATTTCAGCGGACTTGTCATTTTGTCCTGTATGCGTTGTCGATGCCAGTTCCTACTTGCTGATTATGTAAGCCATTTCCATCAGAATTGTCGACAGTACGAGTCGATATGAATAAACCCACAGATAGCAAAAACAATCTAAGAACAAAAAGAGGCCCCGGATACACATACCATAGCCCAGCACAAGAGCAAAAAGAAATCTCTGTCTCCCGAGCCGAAATCGAATCGGCGACCTTTCGATTACATTGAAGAACCATTACAGTCGAACGTGATGAACCAACTACACCATCAGGAGATGTGGAGATGTTGCTGGGTCGTCGCTCGTTAGCAGGCACTATGAGGTTGACAGAGCAGAGAGCGGGACGAAAAAGGATATCACGGATATTAGAATTCACATCGTGATGCCTTAACATATACACTCCATCGACTTGTCTGCATAAGAATTGATTATTCATCATGACAAAGAATCAACAATGTTCGCTAGAGAGCTATTCAAAATACTAGATACGAGACACGCAAAGACAGCAACCCAGTACCCAACTACACGGTCTCAATGTACCGCTTCATCTCCCAGTCTGTGACGGCGTCATCCCACTGCCGGATCTCGTGCTCGCGCGTGCCGCCATAGTGGTCCACGAAGGCGTCGCCCAGCACCTCACGCGCGACACTCTCTGGTCGCGTAAACCGGTCCGTCGCCTCCCGCAGACTCCGCGCCAGCCGCTCGCCCTTGTCCGTCACACCGCCGACGCCCTCGCTCTTGCCCAGCGGCGGACACGGGATCGCGAGCTTCTTCTCGACACCGCGCCAGCCGAGCGCCAGTACGGCCGCGAGCACAAAGTAGGGGTTCGTGTCGGCACCGGCAACGCGCACCTCGAACCGCGTCGCGCCGGCTTTGGACGTCGGCGGGCCGATCAGCCGGATCGACGCCTGGCGGTGCTCGAAGCCCCATGATACGGTAACAGGCGCCCAGAAGTTCTCTACAAGGCGCTTGTAGCTGTTGATCGTGGGTGCCAGGAGAGGCATGATGTCGGGCAGGCCCTCCAGAAGACCCGCCAGGAAGTGGCGACCGAGGTCGGAGAGGTGGGCAACATCCGAGTACGGCGCATCCGGATCGACCGTGTCGCGCGCCAGCAGGTTCTTGCCGTCCTTGTCGACCAGCGAGATGTGGATGTGGCCGCTGTTGCCGGGCAGGCCCTGCTTGGGCTTGGCCATGAAGCACGGCGTGATGCCGTAGGGCATTGCGACGGACTTCACGGCGAGCTTGAACAGGCTTGCGCGGTCGGCCATCTCGGAGATCTTGTCGAACTGCAGCGCCGCCTCGTAGACGCCCGGGCCGCTCTCGGTGTGCCAGCCCTCAATGTCGCAGCGGAACTTGGTGCACGTGTCGAATACGTCGTAGTAGTAGTCCTTGTTGGCGGCGGGGCGCGTCAAGCTGTAGCCAAACATGCCCTCTGTGAGCGCCGGCAGCGCATGTGGCGGGTTGCTCGCAAGAAACGCAGCGGCCGACGGTCGTGTGCCCTTGTCAGAGAGCGGCGTCTGGAAGTGGAAGAACTCGTATTCGGCGCCGGCCATGGCGCCGTAGCCCTTGCTCGCAATCTTGTCGACCTGTGTCTGCAGCAGGCCGCGCGGGCACGCGCATATTGGCTGCTTGGTCTCGGGGTCAAAGAAGCGCACGAGAAAGAAGGGGATGTTGTCCTCCCAGGGCACGCGGCGGAAGGTGTGTAGGTCGGGCACGGCCAGCAGGTCGCGGTAGCCGTTCTCCTTGTTGCTGACCTGCAGCTCTTTGAAGTAGGTCTGGTCGTGCATGTCCCAGCCAAATACGACGGAGCAGAAGCCAAAGCCCTCGGTGGCGATCGACAGAAACTTCTTCTTGGACACGACCTTGCCGCGCAGCATTCCGTCGACGTCGACGCCGGCTAGCTTGACCTTGGCATCGTGCTCTAGAAGCTTCGGCAGGGATTCCGCCGTGATAGACATGGTGTGGAGTGGTGTGGTGTGGTGTAGTTAGGTGTAGATGTGTGATTTGTAGGTGTGCGATGTGTAGATATGATGTGAGTAAAGTCGATATATCGATGCGTCGATGCGTCGGAAGAAGCGAGACGAGATCAAGATGAACACGATCAACAAAAGACGCAACGATGAGTACGGCTGTATGGAGAGAAAGCACCGGTTACAGTGATTACGGATTACATACGCATGCGCAGTGGTATGAGACACAGCAACGGGTGGCCAATCACAGAGCTGCGATGGAGTGACTCGTTGATAAGTGAGGAGGGCTGGCGCAGTACTACTACAGCATTATTAGCTGCTAGACGAGAACGATAGAACGCAGCGCCTCATGGGGTGACCCCGCATGTGATATGTTGCCCAAAGAAGAAGGTGCGCCCGCCCTGTGTTCTTCTTTCGCTCTTCTGTCGTTCGTCCTGTCTCGTGCCTTCTCACATTCACCTACACTGCCGTTATCACCGTTTCATTTGTAATGAATACACGTCTCTTAAGCTCTCTGCTCTTCAACGTAATATATATTCTCGCAGCATCATCCACCTGCTATGTGTTCTTCCGTGCCCCTCTGTAACCCCCTATGACGACAGTGCACGTGGAGTCCGTTTTGGCGCTAGTGTAGGCCCGGTCAGTATCATAGAGAAGCAAGATCCACGAACGCCTATCTCGATGTGTATCAGTCGTCAAATGTCGCACAATAAAACAATGGATGCAGTTCTTGCCAGTGATGCACCTCGCTGTCAAGAATAGCATATGTCCCGTTGTGCTACTGCCGTGCCATCGCTCCCGTTGACGGGGACGTGCTATCGGCCAATCACAGGCCGGATTTGTCCCGCTCTTCCTATTCGCCCTTTTACCTTGCGTTCTAGCTGTGCTGACATCTACTTCTCCCTGTGGTCATTTTGTCTTGTTTTTATATTATTTGCACCTTATTTGCATTTTATTTATGGATTATTTTGAACGGCCTCTTCATATCCAAACGTGTTCATTCTTATCTTGGGCTTTCTCCGTTTGATCCGTTCTCCAATCACCGTTTGCTCACCGTCTGTCGTGCGCCATAGACATCCCAAAACGGAAGGACCAGCCGTCACACGACGTCGGCAGTCACGACATTAACATGACTGTTGGGCCGATAAAATAGAAGATGGACCCTGCGCCCGTGTTGACTAATACGGCCCCGTCGTATTATCCTTCTTCTTTGGGCCATCGCCTGTGCCTTGTCTGCTCTTCTCGCCTTCTTTGCCTTCTTATTCTTTGCCTTCTTGCCTTTGCCATCTCCGTTTCTCGGTGGGCCGCATGCATTTGACCCACTTATCTTATCATTTAATGCCGAGCCCGGTCGTCTCATGCTCGTCCATCCTCTGTACTATCTCTAGTATCCCGTCGCGTTCTTTCTTCTTCGTCGTCGCTACCCTTATTCGTTATCTATTTTGCCCTCGATCTCATCTCCGGTAGTTAATGAATTGATGTTTTGAAAGTGTAATGTCTGCAGATTGTGCTTGAGTAACACCGAAGGGTCCTGTCAATATCTACCTCCCACCTTGTCCCTCCGTTATCGTTTCCTCCGTTATCGTCGTCTTCACCTCAGCACATCCTCCCTTCCTCTCTGCGCCCCCATTCCTCTCGTCTCCTCTGCTCATCCTCTGCGCCTGTCCTATCCCTGTAGCTCTCTGTGCTCTCCTACCCTCTCTGCCCCGCCAAATAGCTGTCCTTATTACCCAACTATCACTCTAATCGTTCTCTATCTTCTCCATTAATTTCTTAGCTCTTCCACTTCTGTTCCTTATCGTGACCCATCCCCACCTTGCCGCCGACGACCAGACACTTGTCATCTGTTGCCGTTGATCTGTGCAGACCTCCTCTTCTTTCTGTTTCTCGCTCTCTATCTTCATTCTCTTCTTGGCTTTCATCAACTACATCAACTCATATCAGCATCGAACCTCATCGCATCTCACCTCACCTCACCTCACCTCACCTCACCTCCACATACACACAAACACGATGCCTGGCCGTCTGCAGGGCAAGAATGCTATTGTCACCGGTGCCGCCGGGTAGGTTTACACGTCCCATCTTGTAGCGATCCCTGAAACAGCCAAGACTAACAACGGCCAGCGGCATCGGTCTCGAGACCTCCATCCTCTTCGCCAAGGAGGGCGCCAACGTGCTCATGTCCGACATCTCTGCGCCCGCCCTCGAGAAGGCCCTCGCGAAGCTCAAGTCCCTGCTGCCCGACAGCGCCGTGCGCGTGGAGACCGTCGTCTGCGATGTGTCCAAGGAGGCCCAGGTCCAGGCCATGGTCGAGTCGCTTGACCAGTACGGCGGCCTCGACGTGATCTTCAACAACGCCGGCATCATGCACGCGCGCGACGACGACGCCGTCGCAACCCCCGAGGACATCTGGGACCTGACGCAGAACATCAACGTCAAGGGCGTCTGGTACGGCTCGAAGCACGCCGTGCTGGCACTGCGCCGCCACAAGAAGACGGCTGGCAGCATCATCAACACGGCCTCGGTCGTCGCACTCGTCGGCTCCGCGACGCCGCAGCTCGCCTACACTGCCAGCAAGGGCGCCGTGCTCGCCATGACGCGCGAGCTCGCCATTGTGCACGCGCGCGAGGGCTACCGCTTCAACTCGCTGTGCCCTGCACCGCTCAACACGCCGCTGCTGCAGGACTGGCTCGGCGACGACAAGCCCAAGCGCGCGCGCCGCGAAATCCACTTCCCCACCGGTCGGTTCGGCGAGGCTATCGAGCAGGCGCAGGCGGTGCTATTCTTGGCCTCGGACGAGGCAAGTTTTGTCAACGGCCACGACATGGTCGTCGACGGCGGCATGACCAAGGCATACGTGACGCCTGAGGGTGCACCGGCACCAGCACCCGTCAACAATGCCCTCAAGGACTCTCTGTAGACGTTGGGAAAGATTTGCAAGCAAGGATGTAGAGAAAGACAAAGAGAGCTGAAATGTATAGCGCTGCGCTGATTTGGTTACGATCATCAGAATTTACGAATGAATAATATTAGAACTTGGAACAAGAACAAACATCAATAACAATGCCACGTAAAATTGAGTATATACAGAAATTGTGAAGTCAAGCCGAGACGTCTTGACGTCCTACCCTACTCAAACTGACCCTCGGTGTTGCCGTCGCCCATGCTCTTGCTGCCCGAGCTGCCGCTCTGGATCGCGCCCAGGATGCCGTCAATGTAGCTCGCGCCGCTCCACTTCTGGTGCGTCAACACATCACACTTGAGTTCCTTTTCGGGCCGCTGCACAAGATTCACGTACGCCAGCATGCCGTCGTCCTTAAAGTCGCGCGCCAGCCGCGTCGTCGCCGTCGCCGTCGAGTGGATGCCCGCCAGCGATACCAGCTGCAGCACAAATCCCTCCTTGGCAATGTCCCAGATGAAGCTCTTGAGGGTCTCTTCGCTGAATCCATGCGCCATCCAGTTGAACGACGGCGACAGGTTGTACACCAGTCCCTTGTCGGGGAACGCGGCACGCACCGCGCGGCCGAGCGTGCGCGCGACCTCGACGTTGGGGTCGCCCGTCTCGACCCATAGCAGGTCCGCATACGGCGCAAACGCCAGCGCGCGCTTCGTCGCCGCCGACATGCCGTTGCGGAAATGGTAGAAGCCCTCGCGCGTGCGCGGCACGTCCCAGCTAAAGTACACCTCCTTGCCCGCCGGCAGGTGTTTGTTGGCCAGCGCGCGGCGCTGCGAGATGCCGAGGTCGCGATTCGCCGCAATGGCTGTCTCGTACTCGGCAATCTTGGTGTCGGCAACGCCCTCCTTCTTGAGAGCGGCAACGACAGCTTCGTCAAACGACACGAGCGGTGTCTGCTTGACCCATGCGGCCTCGAACGTGTCGATCTCGGCGCCCGATGCGCCGTCGGCCTCCATCGTCTGCAGCGTCTCCGCCAGCGGGGCCACCGCGGGGTCGGCGACGCCCAGAATGAACTCGTGGTCGCGCACGTCGACGGCCGAGCTGATCAGCTTGCCCGACTCGGAGTCAGTGCGCGCCAGCACGAGGTTTTCGGTGCCCATGACGTCCCACTGGAACCGCGCCGCCACAAGCCGATTGATGTGGTCGCCCGTCGGCACCAGTACCTTGCCCGCAAGATGGCCGCACTTCTTGCCGCCGTGCAGCTGGTCCTCAAAGTGAACCGCCGCGGCGCCGTTCTCGGCAAACAGCTTCGCCAGCTTCAGCACGGCTGAGAGGCCGCCGTGGCCTGTGTCGCCATCGGCCACAATGGGACGCAGGTAGTCCGTGTACGGCGTCTTGGCGCGCTCTTCCGGCGACAACTTTCGCCGCGCATCCCACTGCTTGCGGTCGTGCATGCTCTGGGCCTTGGCCATGCGCTGCACCTGGTTCGGGACAGTGTTGTAGGGGTAGTCGCCAAAGTCGGGCGACACTTCGTTGGTCGTCGTGAGCACGGACGAGCAGGCCCAGCCGCTGAGATATAGCACCTCCTGGTGGGGTGCCTGCTGGGTCATCTGCACGGGGTCGATGGCGCCGAGCGTGTGGATGGGCTCGCCGGCGGCCAGGCGCTGCTGCACGAGGTCGAACAGCTTGCGTGCCATGGTCGAGCTCGGGTAGGACTGGATCTGGGAGCCGCGCTTAGACACAACGTCGGCAACTGAGTAGGGCCGCTTGATTCCCTTGAAGCGGGGCGATGCCCACCATTCCTCGACCTCGCGCAGCTGCGACTCGTAGAGGGCATCCTCGGCAGCACCGGCCTTGTCGGTCTCGGGCAGCAGCTGGAAGGCGTCGCTCGCGAGCGCACGGGACAGCGGGTGTTTGACAGTAGGCAGGGCAGACCTTGCCGGAGAAGTAGTAGACATGGCTCGGCAGGATGTCGAGAGTAGGGGAGCAGCGGTTCTTGCAACAGTCGTAGTTCTTGACAAGGTCGTTGGCCGGCAGCTCGCAACGAGGGCCGAGGTCGTCCGTCGAGAGGCCGCTTGCGAGACGGCGCGGCGGAGCATGGTGGAGGGTAGTGGGAGTTAAGCGGGTGAGTTGTCGTTGACTGAAGTCCTGTCCAGTCTCAAATTCAAGTTGTCCGTACTTCGTCTTATTTTAACTAAAGGTGATTGAGAGACCGAAGCCGAAGATGTGGAAGCCGAAAAGTAGTCAAACAGGTATAGTGCCAATAGAGCATCCGATATGGTGGTAGCTTAATAACACAGTCGCCCCGCGCTAAGCACCGGCTTAGCCGTTTTGACAGTTTTCGGCGGCAAAAGGCACTGAGCCGTTGTGCGCGACGGATGATTCATCCTTTGTAATGCTGTACAAATAAACATAATAATGAAGCATATTTGTACAGTACAGCTTTTGCCTCAAACACAGACTACCGCCGGCACCGCTTCGCTCAATCGGCGATGGCCAAGTCAGCCCGGTGTCAGTGGCAGTTATGCATCGAGAGGATTGCTTAGGTAATGCAACACAGTTCATGATCAAGGACTGCTATTGCCTGTCAGCCTGTCATATCCATTCCTGCCGATTCGGCGACGGCTCGTCTCGGGCGCAAGCGGTAAAAGTTTGCCGAGGCAAGACGGTCGGCGAGTCAAGCAAGAGGAAGGCGCGACCAGTAGCAGCAGTCGCTACGACACAGTACGGAGTACAAAGAGACAAAACGATGAGGAGCACCCCAGCATACGAGTAAAAGAGGAAAAAGTGGTTTTTAGGAGGAAGGAGCACACTAAAAACTGGAGAGGGTGGGACGCTGGGCGCGCGGAGGTGGGGGAGGGGCCTGTAATGCCTGGAGAAGTTGGAGAAGGGACGACGACAGGGACAAAGCAGTACGCGTGATTGGCCAATGCGGAACTGCTTGTCTACTGAATTGGTAGGCTTGTAGGCTTGTAGGCTTTCCCGCTGTTTACAGGCTAACTGTACTTGCTATTGCCGTGGAGCGACGGCTTTCCTCGGTTCACCATGGGAAGAGGGGCGGGGAAGGTGAAAGTTGGGGAAGGTGCGATCCGCTTGCATGGGGCTTCAAACTGAGTACTGTCTTAACGGGGGGAAGGAGCTGGACAGAAGGGGCAGAGGGGACAGCAGGGTGTTTGGTATTCAAGGAAAGAGCGACTGTACCAAGGAGGGTGTAAGGAAAGAGCGTGGCCGTCAAAGCGAATCACGTAAACATGAACAGACCCAGTAGCTGCTGCGATGCCGGCGTACTTGTAGACCGAAGGGCAGCCACATGACAGCCAGCGTAGGCGGCGTAAATTACAGAACCTGGCCAACGGCAGCCAGGCACAAGCACAAGCACAATCCCGAGCACAAGACAGAACAGCCGGACCCTGTTCTTTTACCGCGGATTGCCAGCAGCGGGGACTGTGTGAAGTTGGCAGCTGCCGTCTCTTACCGTCGCTGCATTTTTCGTCTTCTCTTATTTTCTCTCTTCTTCTCCTCCCTTCTCCCTTCTCCCTTCTCCCTCCCTCTTCTTTTCTACCTCCGTCTTCTCCTCTCTTCCTCAGGCCTCTTCTCTTTTATACCTCCTCTGCACCATCTCATCCATCCTACACAATGAACGCCCGGGCTACCTCTCGAGCACTTGGTGCCCTGCGCACCGGCCGCGCCCTTCCCGTTCGGCCACGCCGCCACTTCTCCGCCGCGGCCGAACCCGACCTCAAGACGACGCTGAAAGAAGTCATCCCTGCCAAGCGCGAGCTGCTCAAGAAAGTCAAGGCCAACGGCTCCAAGGTCATTGGTGACCTCAAGATCGAGCAGACGCTCGGCGGCATGCGGTCGCTCAAGGCCATGCTCTGGGAGGCCAGTGTCGTCGACCCCGAGGAGGGCATCCGCTTCCACGGCCGCACGATCAAGGACTGCCAGCGCGAACTGCCCAAGGGTACATCCGGCACCGAGATGCTGCCCGAGGCCATGTTCTGGCTGCTGCTGACCGGCAAAGTCCCGTCCACCGCACAGGTTCGCGGTTTCTCGCGCGAGCTCGCCGAGCAGTCGGTGCTGCCCGAGTTTGTCAACAAGCTGCTCGACGGACTGCCGGCCGACGTTCACCCGATGACACAGTTTTCGATTGCCGTTTCGGCGCTGAGCCACACGAGCAAGTTTGCCGCGGGCTACGCCTCGGGCCTCAACAAGGCCGACTACTGGGAGCCGACGTTTGACGACTGCATCTCGCTGCTCGCGAAGCTGCCGACCGTCGCGGCCAAGATCTACCAGAACGCATACAAGGGCGGCGGTGCGCTGCCGGCCGAGGTGGACGTGAACCAGGACTGGTCGTACAACTTCGCGGCGCTGCTGGGCAAGGGCGGCAAGAAGAACGAGGACTTCCAGGACCTGCTCCGGCTGTACCTCGCGCTGCACGGCGACCACGAGGGCGGCAACGTGTCGGCGCACGCGACGCACCTGGTTGGCAGTGCGCTCAGCGACCCATTCCTAAGCTACAGTGCCGGTCTGCAGGGCCTTGCCGGCCCGCTGCACGGCCTTGCCGCGCAGGAGGTGCTGCGCTGGATTCTGCAGATGAAGGACTCGATCCCGGCCGGCTACACACCGGAGGATGTGCGCACGTACCTGTGGTCGACCCTTAACTCGGGCCGCGTTGTGCCAGGCTACGGCCACGGTGTGCTGCGCAAGCCCGACCCGCGCTTCGAGGCGCTGATGGACTATGCCGCAGCACGGCCCAAGATCTCGGCGGACCCCGTGTTCCAGATTGTCAAGGCCAACAGCGAGATTGCCCCGAGCGTGCTGAAAGAGCACGGCAAGACCAAGAACCCGTACCCCAACGTGGACTCAGTGTCGGGTATGCTGTTCCACCACTACGGCTTCCACGAGACGCTGTATTACACGGCGACGTTTGGTGTGTCGCGGGGCCTTGGCCCGCTGGCACAGCTGGTGTGGGACCGTGTTCTGGGACTGCCCATTGAGCGGCCCAAGAGCATTGACCTCAAGGGTCTGCTGGAGCTGATTGAGAAGTAGCGGCCACTACGCTATGACTGTATATATGAATGATATTGCAATTTTTGTCTATATGTTACGGTGACGTGATGTGGCTCGTATGTTTTATCTTATTAGTCGTCTGCCGTGCGTCGACCGTCTTTCATTCTGTGTTGTTTGTCTGCCGTGTCGTTTGTGCCCGTATCTGTGTCTATGTCTTCCCGCTGCCGGTGACACCAGTGATGTTTTACCCTTTATCTGATCTTCAAACCGACGCAGCTGCTCTTTTCATACATACCCCAGCAGCACTTCGCGAGCCAAGGCCATCTCCTCTACCACATGCATGCCAACTTCGGTCTGGTTTTACTTGGATTTAATACTCAGCCCAATGAACTAGTATCGGTTTCTCATGTATTTATTTTATTCTCTGCCATTACACCTTATCCTCACTTTGGATACCAAACTAATATAAGCAAACGACAACAAATCAAAAGACAACAAATCAAACAAGACCCTTTCAACCAAAAACATAAACAAAAATAATCTAAATCAACACAAGTTAGACAGCAACTCAAAGAAGCAAAAAGAATGGTCCCGGAGAGGCTCGAACTCTCGACTTTCGCATGTATTCCGGAGAGAATATTAGTACGATGCGCTAACCAACTGCACCACGGAACCAGCCAGTTTGTTTGCTGATGTAAGCGTCAATGCTACTGTAGTTTATCGATGGCAGGCGTGCAAGCGTAAGAGGCACGTCCGTTATTATTGTCCTAGTCAGGATCGTGCTGATGGTTGGTTGTTATTTCAGGTAACGTGTCAAGCAAACGAGGAGATGATAAAGAAGATCTAACTACCTTGTCGGGTATCGTGAGGAGGAGAATAGATGGCATACGATGTGCACCTGGCAAGTGTCAAGTGTCAAGTAGTGATGACTAGTACGATAGAGTACGATAGATTAACTCAACTAGATTAGCAGAAGGCTGCTCGTACATATGCCAACGGTATACTGCACTTGGTTGTGACCGACTTACACAATGCCAGGCGCTCTGAAAGACTGAGGCATACGACGCAGAAGATAGACGGCCGGGTTCTACAAACGGCCGAGGATGAAAGACGAGACTGCTTCTTGCAAGGTTCGTGCGTGTCTGGTCGCATGCCTTTTGTTGCTGCTCCTTCTCTTGTCACAACGGTGCTAAGCGCTCCTGTTTATAGACACCTGTACCGTTCAAGTACGCGATAGATGGCCATCTAATCCCTTCGGGCTCAAGTGCGGAATAGGTGGGCTAGCCCCCATCAAACCGCCATCGCCAAATCAGCAATGGCAGACAACGAACAGCAGCATCAGTCTCCGGCTCCGGCCCCGACACGTCTCCCAAGACGTCTTTGAAACTCTCAGAGCTCTTCCCTTCCCACACCCGGGACGGCCGCCATAAGTCAGGAAAGTGCACTCTCGAAATGGGCCAGCCTGCCAGCGAGAACATCAGCTTCTCCTCAAGCTACGCCAACGGGCTCTCAATCTAGTACTATCAAATATATAATTTCGACTATTTGTCATGTGTGGAACGATGTTTTATAGCACCCTTATATGAATGCGACTCCCCCAACACCGTACCGTGTCTTGGCTCTGGGATGCGTAGTCCAATGCGGCGCGGACTTCCGGCCGTCTGGGCTCGTCTGGGTGTCTGGGCATCCGATCAACTAGTCATCTGGTCATACAACAGACGGCAAGGAACCCGGAAATTAAATAAGCATATATTAGCCTCGTCTCTTCCTCACCGTCCACTATCAAGCCGTGTCCAGCCGTGTCCGAATTTGGAACAGCCAAGGGTCTGGAGAGTCTAGATCGTAGTCTCCCCATGGACTGGCCACTTGACCATGTAAGCGAGCCCTTCAATGGTAGGTGGGGATAGTAGGTGACAACACGCCTAGCATCTTCACGGACTTGGCTTCCGTCTATAGTGGCATATGGATGTGAAGCGGGCTTGGTATAAAAAGGGGTCTAGGTGTGAAGCGCACATCTGAAATATGAAAGAAGACTCATATTCCTCTTTAGTCATCCCCAAATCATCATCACCATTACACTTCATCTTTCACAATGCTCTTCATCATTGCTCTACTTCCTGTGCTTGTGGCCGCTTCGCCTACCTTGATCCTCGGCGGGGGCACCACGACCCTCAGCCCTGACGGCACCAACGGCGGCGGCAGTCCAGGCACGCCGGGCAGTGGCTCGGGCTATGCCGATGAGCCCAGTCCCGACCAGATCCAGATCGCCAGCATCAACTTCTCCGGCAACGGCTGTCCTCAGGGTTCCGTATCCACCAGCATCTCGCCCGACCGCACCGTTGTGACGTTTGGCTTTGACCAGTTCCAGACCTACATCGGGCCCGGCTACGACCTCGGCGACAAGAGCAAAAACTGCCAGCTCCACCTCAGCCTCACATATCCCGGCGGCTTCCAGTATGCCGTCCTAGACAGCACCTATCACGGCTTTGCCCAGCTCGACGCCGGTGTCAACAGCACGTTCTACACGTCCTACTACTTCTCGCAGGATGCGTCGGCGACGACGACGACACGCGCGACCATCAGCGGCGGCGGGGCCTGGGCCGACGGCCAGGTGTATACAAAGAACGACCAGATCGAGACGGCGAGTGTCGTCTATGCGCCGTGCGGCGCCTCAGGCATCCTGAACGTGAACAACCGCATCGTGCTAACGAGCGCAAGCAAGACAGCGACGGGACAGGTGACGGACGACGATGCAACGGTGGCGTTTACGCACCAAATGCACCTTGCCTGGCGGGAGTGCAAGTAGGTGGTAGGTGATCAGAAGCAGGCTGCAGGCCTGCTTGTAATCGTAATGGTCCGATAGTCTTTGTTCCAGGGATCTATAGCTATACAGTCAATGACAAGCAGGTTTGCAGTCGATTGTCATCCACGGTGAATCAAAGTAAATTAAACAAATAAATATATGCATACAACGCTGGTAATCGAGTAAGGCAACAATGGCAACAATAACAGTAAAAGCAATTAAAGAATAGTGAAAGGGCTGGGTGAATGAAGTGAAGTAGAGTACGAGTGTGTGTGAGAGCTCGAGTTCAGCATGAGCCCAGGGGCTATCTTGTCATCTTGTCATCCTGTCCAGACGCAAACGAGACCACTGGCTGCTATTACCGCCAGTAGTTGTTGTCGAAGCCGCTGCCGTGGTTGGCCCCTGGTGCGTTGTTGGCGCTGTTCGCGTTGTTGTAGCCACTGTGCTGGTTGTTGATGTTGCTGTAGCCGTTGTAGCTGGAGTTGTTACCACCGTAGCTAGGCGAGTTGTTGCCATAGCTGGGCGAGTTGTTGCCGTTGCCACCATACCCTGGGGGAGGGCTGGCATAGCCGCTCGGCGCCGGTGATGCAGAGTTCATCTGGCGCAGCGACTGGCCGGTATAGCTGCGCTGGGGTGTCGGGGCTGCAAATGCCGGGCTCTGTGTCTGCGAGCGAGGGCTTCCCATGTTCATGTTGCTCTGAAAGGGGAACGCAGGCGACACGGGTGACACGTGGCCAGAGTGAGGCGACATAGGACCGGGCGACGCGCCACGCTGCTGCTGCAGGTGCGGGCTGTTGAGCGGGCTGTTGAGCGGCACATTGTTGTAACCATTGCGCTGCGCTGCGGCAGCCGCACCAGCACCGACAGCCGCGCCGCCCAGAGCACCAGCCGCAACACCCGTACCAGCCGCCGCAGCCCACGCGCGCTCTTTCTCGTCAGCCACACTGTCGGGCGTGCCGGGCGGGATGTTGTACGCGTTGCCGCTCGTCATGCCGTCCTTGGACATGTCGCGCGCATTGTACTCGGAGCCGGACGCTGCGAGGCTGTCGGGGTTGATGCCGTCCTTCTTGAGCTGGTTGAGCTCCATGCGCTCCTGCGCCATACGCTCCTCGTACAGGCGGTTCTCCTCGGCGCCGCGGCGGCGTTGGCGGATGCAGTAGTAGAGACCAACGGCGGCAATCAGCGCGCCGACACCAGCTCCGGAGGCATAGACAGCGATCTTGGCCGTCGACGACAGGTTGTTCCATTTCTGGGCGAGCGTCTCCGACTCCTTCGTCTTGGTGAAGAGCGCCGTCTTAGCCGTCGAGTTGCCCTCAGCAATGACAATGGACTCCCACGAGCCGCTAAAGTCGCCGTACGAGTACTCCTTGCCGCTGCTGTAGTCGGTCACCTGGCAGCTCTTGAGGTACATCGTGAAGGGGCCCTTGGTGTAGTCCGTGTCGCCTCCGGCCCACTCGCGCGTGCCCTTGGGCAGCGTGGGGTCGCCACCGGCCCAGATGCCGACACTCACGCGCATCGGCGTCTGCGGGTAGTTGTGCGTGCTGTTGGCCTCGGCCGGCAGCAGCGTGCGGACCTTGCTGCCGTCGACATAAAAGTCAATTGCGTCGCTCGTCCAGTCCGTGGTGTAGTTGTGGTAGTCGTCGAGGATGCCGCCGGTGACGGGGTGGTAGATGGCGTTGAGGTAGTCCTGGCGGCCCTTGCCAAAGTAGTTGGTCTCGACGTGCGTGGCGTTGCCGCCCATGAACTCCCAGTCAATCTCATCCAGGTCGTCACTCAGGTACATGACCGACGAGATGATACCCGTGCCGGAGGCGGCCTTGATCCACATCTCGGTGCGGCCGAAGAAGATGTAGAAGTTGGTGCGGATCGTAGGCGAGTCGCCCTGCTTGTTGATTGTGAATGCGGCGCCGGAGTCGTTGGTGTACGACACCGTGCCAGCGGTGGTCTCCCAGAAGCTAGTCGAGGGCGTGACATTGAAGTTGAACAGGTAGTCCGTGCCAAAGGCCGGGTCGGCGGGACAGCCAGTGGTGTTGAGGGGCTGGCAGGCGGTGCTGACCTGGGCGGCGGTTAGACGGGCAAAGCTCGCCAGCAGTGCGACGCCCGCAAGGGAGCGGAACGAGGAAAGCATCCTGTCCAGCAGTATTATGTGAGTGGTGGGTTGTAATTGTAGTTGTGTTGGTTGAGTTGATAGTGGCGTCGAGCCAGAGGCGAGGTTTAGGGTATAAGATTGCGAGTGGGCAACAAGATATCAAAACATAAATTAAACAAGCCGAAACAATTACGAGATAAACAAGTCGACGATCGAGGGCCGAGAAAGAATGTCGTGATAGAAGGAGTGGACGGTAGGCGGCGAGGTGAGTGAGCCGATGGTGAAAAGAATGTGACAGGAGCGGGTTAAAAAATGCGGGAATGCGTGTGGGAATGCGTATAATATCGAAGGAGAGGACGCTGGCGAGAGGCACAGCAGTAGCGAGGGGTGAGGCTCTTACGGGGGAGATAGAACGACGGAAGACGGAGGAGGAGGGAGGAAGGGAGAAGAGAAGAGAAAGAAGGGAGGGAGAAAGTGAGAAGCAGGCTTGAAGATGGAGAGCAAGTAAAGATGAATGATTTCGGCAAAGTAAGATACCATGGAGACAAAGAGGGTACATCAGACCGCTGCTAAAGGCAAGACATGGAGACTCAGACAGACATGGAGACCAAATTACAAGGAGAAGGGGTCTATGAGGTCGATGGGGTCTCAATGGGTCTCTGGTTGTAGTGGCTGGTCTTCATTGCAATTCGGTTTGATTGTTTCTACTACTGGCCAATGCAACTCTGCGAGAATCGATGAATCGATAATCGAGTGGCGAGCAAAAGGGAGACAGAGGGAGGGCGAGGGTGATCGAGCGAGGGAGAGAGAGCAGCGTGACAGCCAAGTGGAACAACAGCCAAATCTAGAGTCCCCCTACTGCCACCCACCCCGAATCTTATTGCGACCGTGTGGAGCCGAGAAACGCGTCTGATTGGCTGCGGCCATTTGGGTTAGTGCGGTGCCGGCTACTCCACTAAAAGTGTTAGCGAATTCAGGCAATGTCACGATAAAGGTAGGAAGTGCGCATCTATATGAATTCCAAGTCATTCAACATCACTAGTATGCATCGAATAGTAAAAGTAAAAATATAAATTAAATAGTAGTATTAAAATTAACCAAATGCGTATATAAAGCATATTTAAAAAATCTAAAATATCTTAAAACCGCAGTACACTCTTATGTTTAAATAAACGTTTAATACGACGTCTAAAGGGAGTCTCCTCTTCCTCCGCTATATTACCCTCCCGCACCACTGCCCTCCGTCGTCCTCCTCTAGTATATGGCCGCCTACGCGGTATAACTAGCGGGCGTAAGCTAAAAAGTGGCGCCTAGGACGGAGTAATAAGCGGCTACACCTTTTTTTTTATTAAAAGCTTTACTTTATCTACTATAACCTACGTCTCTTTTATTACTTGTTAAGTTATCGGTGCCGGTAATTAATTATTTATAGCCGTTATATACGAGTATACCGCCGTAATAATAACTTATAATATAAAGGATGGGAGTATAATAAAGAGGGGGGGAGGGAGGGGGTCGGTAAGTGTTTATATTTACGTAGGGGGCCTTGCCCGTCGTTTAGGCGTAAAGGGCGCCGTCGTTTTAAAGGTTAACGGATTACGCCGTAAAGACGGATAAGAGACTCGTGTGCCTACGCTTATAATCGTTTCGCTGCTTCGTATAATAGTGAGAGGTTAATAAGCCCGGCGGCGGCGTTTATTTATCGGGTCTTATATAATAAAAACGGGGTCATTTACGACTTATATAAAAAAGTAAAGAGTTAATATATATTAAATAAATAATAAATTAATAGGGATAATATATTAGACTTTACTTTAGGTGTTAATAAACGTTAATATCGTTTAATTAAAGTAGGTTAAAGTTAACTACCTTTTTTTTACGTTTATAAAACTATTAAATAAAAAGTCGACGGACTATCGTATACGCGCATAATATACTTATTTATATAATAAAAACGCTTATACACTTTAATAACGGCTCGTTATTTAATAACGATATAATTATAAATAAATACTATATATATAGCTTTTAAAGGGCAGTTATAAAAATATCGTAAGTCAAGGTATAAAGTAAAAGAGAGTTAATATACACTTAACGCTTTATACGTATATCTTCGTCGAGTTTTTTTATAAAAAGCTAGTATTTATTAATAATTATATCGCGTATTACCGTATAGAGCTATAAGAGAGAGATATTTAACCGAGGGATGTATATTTTTAGTTAGTAGTTAATAGACTTAAAGATAAACGTATATTTAAGGCTATAATTTAAATACTCCTTCGTTTAAAGTCTTGCCTACTACTCCCGTATTAACATTTATTACGCGTCGATATAGTCGGTAAGGCTAATTTACGCGTAATAAATAGTTTTAAATCTCGTCCATTAAGTATCGAAAGCACTCTTATCGATCTAATTAACCATGCGTATAAATTACTTTAAAAATAAAGTGGCTATTATATCCGCTACACGTATTAATGGCACCGTAATAATAACGTCGTCGTCGTCGTTAACCTTTTCGTTTAAATAGTAAGCGTTTAAGTCCTTTACCGTAAATAAAGACTAACCTTTTATATAAACCGTCTACTTTTTACCGATATTTAATTATACGGCTTTAAAAATATGCTATTAATATAATTATTACTAAGTTAACGGTAGTATTATAGTTAAGGATAATTTAAAAAACTATTATTAATCGGTTAAAACGGTGTAAATAATATTATTATCGATATTATATATATATATAATCTTTTTAACCGCGTTTAGTAATTAAGTATAGCCCTCCTCGTCCTCGATACTAATAAAGCCGATAACGAAGATAACGTGTTATTTAAAGGGAGTCGTGCTTATAAAAAAGACGATTAAAAGGTGGAATTTATTAGTTTAATAAATTAATATAAATAAATAAAATATATAAAAAAAAAACTATTTATACATACTTTATAAATGGCGTTAATAAATAAATAGTACGGGAAACGTTATTATATCTCGATAATATTTAAAAAAGACTAAAAAAAACGCTCGAGCCGTTTTCCTTTTATAAAATACTTAAAAAGGTCGGGCATTATATCGAGTTTACGGATTAATAACTAAGTGTCGGTATACCGATGCGATTCCGACGCCCTTATCTTTTAATTATCGTTATAAATGTCTTAAAGGGTAAAGAGGGCATTTTCGTTTACTTTTTACGTTATTTTTATAAAGTGGTTAATAAAGACTTAAACGAGATTAATATAGTATACGTTTTATAAAAAGGCGGCGTTTAAAGGTTATCTTTTACGGTATATAGCGTTAAAAGATACGGTTAAAAAAGGCGTATAATTATATCGTATGTCTTTTTATATAAACTTTTATATAAAAGGGACATTACTACGATCGTATTTAATAACGAACTTTACCTTCCACTTATAATCTATCTACTTTAAACGACTTTACCGTATACCGGTGCCCTTACACACGTAAACGCTAGCCTTATCGCACACTATATCGCATCGCTATGCCACTAAAGTTATACGGTTATTATAAACGAAGTTATTATTAGTACGGGCTTTACGTAAAGCATAGCCTCGGTGCTTCGTATAAAAGTTAAAAAGCACGATAACGTCGTTTATAAACTTAAAATACCAGCCACCCATAAGAGGGTCGTTAAATAGTATAAGAGACTCACCGTATATAACATTAAACTCGTTACGAAAAATAACGGCTCCGTCAAGCCGAAAAGCGACGGTCTCCGAGACGATAACCGCGCCGTCTAACATTGCAAATGTATATGCGTTGTGTGCGTGAATGGCAGGCGATTTCGATGATGTGCAACTGTAGTCGGCGCAGAGAAGGGGTGGACGACGGCGATGCGTAGAAAAGAGGTAGAAAAATGCTTGTTTGGTGTGTTGATGTTTCTATTTGCGAGGGATGCTAGAGGAGAAGATGCAGCCTAAAGCGGTAGGACCATGGCACGTGACGTAGTATTGACCAATCACAGGCCTTTATTTTGGGACCCACTGCTCCACACGGTCGCAATAAGATTCGGGGTGGGTGGCAGTAGGGGGACTCCAAATCTAGGCAAGCGGCAGCGAGGAACGAATATATCTCTTGGCCAGTCCATATGTAGAGTAGTCCCTATCTGTGGGATCTTCAGTATCTTACATCCATTGGTTTGCTTGGTTAATTCCGTGAGTGGTGTGCTTGCGATGAGGTCAAGTTCGTGATCACTAAAACACATTTGATTATGTAAGCGGTCGCACACCGTCCTTGCCTCTCTGATTTTCTTGTTCTCGTCTCTCACTTGTGTCGACAACGATTATAATCGAAATGCCTCGCAAGCAAGCAAACAAACAACCAACCATTATGTACTCGTACGATAGACAATGGAAACTTAAGCATACATGCACTAGATCGAGGCAAAACAAACCGTCAGCAGCTAACAGAGCCTAGTCAGGGACGTTCAGGGGTAACTCGGCAGGAGGAAAGAATCAAAGAAAAGAGAAGAAAGTAATACTCCGTAGAGAGTGGGATAAAGAGTGGGTCGCGGCAGGGATGGCGACAATCATATGCCAAATAAATCCTGTTCTGTGACAGCTCCTAGCCGCCCCTGGTTTCTCCGGAAGTGTCTTCACTGCCAAATTTACTAGCAGCAGTACCTCTTGGCACATGACCCCTGGCTTCCTGCATAACGGCCTATTGTCCAATTCTCCTCTCATCCGCACTATCACATTAATTATCCTTGCTATTACGGTGCAGTGCTTTCGATTCTGCTATTGCTCTTATCATAAGATACGTACGACATAGTAAGAGACATGCCTGGAAGATGGCAGGCTGGACATCAGAACCAGTTCGAGGTGCCATCACATCTCGGAGAAGCAAGGTTTGTCTCTCGTCTTCGGGGTTCTCAGAGTCGATGATGCCTTGGAAGACAAAAGACTTGGCTGGCCAAGAATGCTCCATTGATCACCGTTGGTTCATATTTGTTCCGAGGACAGCAGAAATATTCGAAAAGGCAGACTCTCACTGAAAGGAGCGCTTACAACGGCCGAAACTCGCTAACCAAAGAGGGAGTCTTGGAGCGTGGCTAGTCGCTAGTGTTACAAGTCGTCTGATAGCAGAGTTGCCGTGTCTGTACTGCATACTCCGAGTCTCAGTAAGGATCCGGCCGTATCTTACGTCAAAATGTTGGACTGTCTGATTCTCTACGGGATAGATAGGCAAGATAGGGACAATACAAAGCAACTCGAAACAAGCAGCCGTGGACAAAGCTGAAATCAGATGGAAGAAGTTGTTGAACAGTTGTTCGACGTAGTAATGATTCAGCAAGTCGAGGAGGCCATAATTGAGCAGATAGCTTAGTTAACTTGATCGACGGCCAAGTAGAGATCGAAACACTCGGGATGTTCTGTTTGGGTTTCGACGTGGGTAAGTCACCTAGAACTATTAGAACATAATTACCAGATTAGTTTTGGTTTCTGAGGAAATGTATCGTCAAAAACAAAATAAGCTTAGAAGTATGTAAACTATATTTTCATCTAGAAATATTTTGATAATAGAACTTAGTTGCATAATTTCATTGTGATTAAGTTATATAAATTACCTGGTTTAATTAACAACAAGGCTACTATTTACGAAAATAGTCATATGCTTACGTCTACGGAGTACGAGTAGTAGAGGTGATGGGGAAAGTAATCATAGCATATAAGAATAAAAAATGCTAAATAAACAAACAACTGCTACTAATAGTAATATGTTGCATCTCTCAATAATAGGGCTTCGTTCTATATATCACGTGTTCAAATACCGCCCTGGTACTATCTCCGTGCTCGGACGTGCGTGATACTGTTTGAGTACGAGTAAAAACATATAATGTAACAGAGCCAGGACTCAATATATATCTTGGCATGATACACAATTGCCATCTAGAAATACAGTGCCAATAGGCGTACGCATTCCGAAAACACTAATTATACCACACCAATGACGACAAGTGGGGTTTGTTGCATCCCCGATCTAGACTCTCTTCAACACAACTCCAACCAACTCCAACACAACCCTGATACAATCATTATCTATTGTCTTGCTCACTTTTCTGCTATTTTGAATTTCATTGATTCCCTTCAAAAGATGGCCTGCGGATCGGGCTGCTGTGGTCCGCCAGGTGATTCGGGCGATAAGCCTGAGATCAACACGGGGGCTGGTGGTGTTGTTGAAGGTGATGGTATCACCGATGAAGACGTCAACAGAGAAGTTGACAAAGAAGCCAATGAAGATCCCGCTGAGGAATGCGCTGATGCTTGCTGTGCACCCGCCGATGAGTCTGGCTGCTGTGGCGATGCTATCAATAAAGATGACAAAGACGCTTGCAGTGACGCCGAGCAAAAACAGAAGAAACCTGCCGCTGAGGACTGTGGCAGTACTTGCTGCGGTCCCAAGGAGACTTCGAAAAACTGCATTTACGACTGCTGTTCTTCTACTAAGACTGCAAAGGTGCAGGCTTGTGCTGAAAGCTGCTGCACTCCTAAGGCCCCTAAGTCGGACGTCTCTTCCTGCTCAGATGGCTGCTGCTCTCTTACAAAGGCTGCTAAGGAGGCTATCAGGGAGGATATCAAGAAGACCGCAGCGCAAGAGACATACACCTGCATCGACGACTGCTGTGCGTCCGAGGTCAAGTCTCTCAAGGCGGAAGGCCGTCCTAGCTGCTGCGAGGGAAAGACAGCCCCCTGCTGCGACGACTCGTGCATTGACCGCATTGCTCTGCGGGAGTGTAAGAGCGGCGACAGCTGCGCCAGCCGGGATCCCGAGAATGGAAAGCCCTGCCACGAGCATCAACGCAAGACGCGCTCACAGTATGCGGCCTCTCTTGCTGCTCTCGGCTGTATCTGCCGTGCCCTTGTTGCCCTGGGCCAAGAGTCGTGCTGTGTACCGGCAAACAAAGGCAAAGCCAAGCAGAGAGGGAAGCCGATCAAGCACAGCCGGCCTGTAGACTCTTGCCGCAACGACGGCAGCTGCTCCAAGACCGAGCCAGCCAAGCCAGCCAAGCCAGCCAAACCCGGCACACCGGCTAACTATCGATCGACTGGAGACCCGGAGAAGGCAATCGAGAAAGAACATGTCGTGCTGAGCATTTCCGGCATGACATGCACGGGCTGCGAGACGAAGCTGCTTCGCACACTGGGTACGCACCCGGCCGTGGCCAGCCTCAAGACAAGTCTTGTGCTGTCGCGCGCCGAGTTTGACTTGGCCGGGCACGGCCACTCGGTCGACGACGTTATGAAGCACGTCGAGAGGACGACTGAGTTCAAGTGCGAAAACATCTCCAGCCAAGGCGGCCACGCGACGCTGGACATCTGTGTTCCCCCCGTACAAAGTGTGGCCGTACTGGCACAGTATGACTGGCCCGACGGCGTGCTTGAGACCAAAGTCGTGGGCAAGCGCACAATCTGTATCACGTTCGACCCCAAGGTGATTGGCGCGCGTGATCTACTGACGAAGGGATGGGTCGGCATGGACAACGACGAGCAAAAGCGTCTTGCACTAGCACCACTGCGGCCCGACCCGGCACTGGACGCGGGCAGCAAGCATGTCCTGCACATTGGCTACCTGACGCTCGCGTCGATCCTGCTGACGGTTCCTGTGCTTGTGCTGGCCTGGGCGCCACTGGCAGACCACCCCGTGCGCTATGGCTCAGCATCGCTGGTGCTCGCCACCATTGTGCAGGTCGCCATCGCCGGACCCTTTTACCCCAAGGCCCTCAAGGCGCTCGTGTTCTCGCGCGTCATCGAAATGGACCTCCTCGTCGTCCTCAGCACGACGACGGCGTATGTGTTTTCGGTCGTGTCGTTTGTGTACACGGTAGTCGGCCAGCCCTTGTCAACGGGCTCGTTCTTTGAGACCAGCACGCTGCTCGTAACGCTTATCATGCTGGGCCGCTGGGTGGCCGCCCTTGCGCGCCAGAAAGCTGTCGAATCCATCTCCATCCGGTCTCTCCAGACTCCGACTGCGGTTCTTTTCAGAGACGACAAAATAGACGACACCATCGACGCCCGCCTGCTGCAGTATGGCGACGTCTTCAAGGTCATGCCCGACAGCAAGATCCCCACGGACGGCACGGTCATCGAGGGCACGTCGGAGGTCAACGAGGCCATGATCACTGGCGAGGCCCGGCCGGTCCCTAAAGAAACAAAGTCGGCGCTCATTGCCGGCTCTATCAACAGCTCCGGCACGTTGTATGCGCGCGTCACACGTCTGCCTGGGGACAACACCATTAGCACGATTGCGGCCATGGTGGATGAGGCAAAGCTGTCGAAGCCGCGCATCCAGGCTTTAGCCGACCGGGTGGCCAGCTACTTTGTGCCCGTGATTGTCGGCCTTACTGTCGTGACCTTTTGCGTTTGGATGGCCATCGGCATGCGTGGGCGCAAGCAGTCAGCCAGCGAGGCGGCGATCCAGGCGGTCACGTATGCGATGACGGTGCTCATCGTGTCATGTCCGTGCGCAGTCGGCCTCGCCGTGCCCATGGTGGTTGTGATTGCGAGCGGTGTGGCGGCCGAGCGCGGTGTTGTCTTCAAGTCGGCCGAGGCCATTGAGGTGATGCACAAAGTGACGCATGTGGTGCTGGACAAGACGGGAACCGTGACCCAAGGGCGGCTCACCGTGGCAAAGGAGTGGTTTGCTGATACTCTAGATACTACTTTAGAGATTGCTCCAGAGAATGCTCTCGGCACAAAGAGCCTTCTTCTGGGCCTACTCGATGGCATAAAGCACCCTGTGTCCAAGTCGGTCGTCGACCATCTTGTCGCGCAGGGAACAACGGGGGCCCCGGTGCGTGACAAGAAAGCATTGCCAGGCCAGGGTGTCGAGGGTAGTTTTGACATAAAGAGTCTGCAGGCCGGAAACTCGCGCTGGCTGGGCCTCGGCGACCACGCTGTCGTCCAGTCCATGTTGTCCGACGGACTCACGACGTTTTGCTTTGTCGTTGACGGCTCTGTTGCTGCCATCATGGGCCTCGCCGACACGCCACGCCCAGAAGCCGCAGCCACAATTGCTAGTCTCGCCGACAACGGCATCGCTGTTCATTTGGTGTCCGGCGATGATGACGGTGCTGTCCAGCTGGCTGCCAACCAGCTCAGCATCGTACCGGCCAATGTACGCTCCCGCTGCAGCCCGGCCGACAAGCGCGAATATATCCAAAACCTTTTAGCCAGTAAGAAAGAGACAGTGGTGTTTGTCGGCGACGGCACCAACGATGCAGCCGCGATTGCCCAGGCGACAGTCGGCGTTCACATCAACAGCGACGGCGGCACCGAAGTCGCCCAGTCGGCCGCGGACGTTGTGCTACTGCGGCCGGACCTCAACGGACTGCTTGTGGCGCGGGCGGTCAGCCGCAAAGCCGTGCACCGCATCGTCTTCAACTTTGGCTGGAGCTTTGTCTACAATCTGTTTGCCATTCTGCTGGCGACTGGTGTGTTTGAGGCCGTCTCGACCCGCAACGTGCGCATTCCGCCCGAGTATGCAGGCCTTGGCGAGCTCGTTAGTGTGCTGCCCGTCGTCGTCGCTGCAACTTTGCTGCGCTGGGCAAAGTACTAGGTGTGTGGAGAGATGGTTGACAGTGACCCGGATGCCCGAGGACCTGACTACGACGACTCAACACGTCTGATCACTATCACTGCGTTCTACTCCCAAGAGATTCAGCATCTCTCATCTTTCAACCTTTCATTCGTGCCTCGACGAGGACCTTTTATTGTCTATATCGACCATTTGAATTTCCGATATTATCCACGGCAGCTTCTCGGCTTGCCTTGCCATTGATTAGTGATCATATATGTCCGTTTCAAAATGTCTGGGATTCCTCTAGCTCTGCTAGCCCCCATGGCGTGCCTGTAGATGCTGTACTTCGGAAATGGAATGGTTGTCGTATTCCGGGCTGGCTTGCCGACAAGGCTCATTAGTAGCCATCTGGCAGAAATGTCTCAGGAGGACGCCCTGCTGCAGCGGATAATGGCGCATAGTTGATCGGGCGTAACTTGAACGAACGAGCTAAAGGTGGCTGGTGACTGAACAGTATCCGTGGGCATTGTGTAGAGTGTTGCTCACTGCTCAAGGCAGCGCGGTCCAATACTCATCACTTCAGCCGGATGGCCACCTCGAGACAGCTGATGGTCCGCACACGCGTAGACTTGCGCAGCTCTTTTAGGACAGCCTCTTTTCCCGCATCGATGTCCATGACGTCGTCGTCTACGTCGCCTTCTTCTGTCTCATCGTCGGCTCCTTCAAATGTAAAGATGTCGTCCACAGTTGCTGCCCACCGCGTCCGCACTGTCACGACGTAGCCCTGTTGTCGCCGGAACCAGCCGGCAATTAGCACAAGCTTGGAGATGGCATGGCCCGTGGCCAGCAGCAGCACCTCGCGCTGGCGCGCCGTCCTCCAGTCGCTGGCTTTGCCTTGCGTCGGGAGCGCGTCAATCTCTCTGGCCTGTGCCTTGGCGATGCGGTCGGCGAGCAGGGGCGCGACCTTTGTTGACGACCACCGCGCACCACCTGGGCCGCGATCCAGCACCTTCACAGACCGATTGACGACCGACATGAAGGGTGTCTTGCTCGACACGAAGATGACGCCCAGCGGCCGTGTAGATGCAGGCTGTCCTTTCTGCGAGGCAGACACACCGGCGGCATGGCTGCGACCAATGATGGGGCGTTTGCGAATAATGGGTTTGTCTGTGGAAGCGGCCATGGCGTAGCTGTGTGTGATGGTATGATGAGAGGGTTTTACCTCATTGTAAATGTTGACGTAGCGATGAGATACAGATTTCACGATGAGCGGGCCTGATGACTAATAGCTATACATGCATGAACGCGCTGTTGTGGAGTACGTGGCCCACAAAACGTTTAAATATAGACAAAATGGGAAACCCCGCAATACTAGAGTCATACGGTGCGTACTCAACCATACTGATAATATATATTACATCGACATCGTCACATTTATCAAATCAAATGTGACTCTTCTCTCTTACAATTCCCTTTCCTCGCCTGCAATTCTTAATAATAAAAAAACGTCTTTGTAATGACTACTAAAAACAACTGTACTTCGTTACGGCAAGGCGGCCAGTTGAAAACACCGAAAGGAACGCGAGACTGGGTTGGCCGTGATCTCCTATTACGAGACTACATATTGTGAGTTTCTAATTGTCTTGATATAGTTTCACTCGGCTCTGCAATCCCTACAGCTTATCAAAGCTCACAATACTAGTCAAACAATCACAACTGTGCTGCAGCGCCACGGCGGCATCCCTCTCGACACACCTGTGTTTGAGCTTCGGGACATCCTGTCGGAAAAGTATGGAGAGGACTCGCGCCTCATCTACAACCTCGAGGACCAAGGCGGCGAGGCCTGCTCACTACGCTACGACCTGACTGTTCCATTTGCGCGCTGGCTCGCAATGCGCAGCGATGTGCAGAACATCAAGCGCTACCAAATCGCCAAGGTCTACCGGCGCGACCAGCCGGCCATTGCCCGCGGCCGGCTGCGCGAGTTTTACCAGTGCGACTTTGACATTGCCGGCACATACGACGCCATGATCCCCGACGCCGAGATCATCCGTATCATCAGCGAGGTATTCGCAGCCTTTGACCTGGGTGTCACTGTCAAACTAAACCACCGCAAAGTCCTCGATGGCATGTTTGCTGTGTGCGGTGTGCCATTGGACAAGATCCGGGCCATCAGCTCGGCCGTCGACAAGCTGGACAAGGCACCATGGGGTGAGGTTAAGGCAGAGATGCTCGAGAAGGGCTTGCCAGAAGAAGCTGCGGACCGTGTCGGCAGCTATGTGCAGCAGAGTGGCAGCATGCGCACATTGATCGACCAACTAAGTCTTGATGCTGAACTCTGTTCGAATCAAAGTGTTGCTGATGGCATTGCCGATCTCAAGCTGCTGGCATCCTACCTCGAAGCCATGAATGCCGTTGACATGGTATCGTTTGACCTGTCCCTAGCACGGGGCCTGGACTACTACACTGGTGTCATCTACGAGGTCATCCCACAAAACCAAGGCACGACACAGGTGGGCAGCATCGCGGCTGGTGGGCGCTATGACAATCTCGTAGGCATGTATGGCAAGCGCATAGTGCCTTGTGTCGGCATTTCGTTTGGTGTTGATCGGATCTTTACTCTGCTGGATGCACAACGCAAGAAGAGCAAAAACGAATCTGGGCTCGGCCACGATGCTGATGTGTACGTCATGGCGTTTGGCGGCAAGGAGTTTGATGGACTCTTGGTAGAGCGTATGCGCGTTGCAACACAGCTCTGGGATGCCGGCATCCGGGCAGAGTATAGTCCCAAGGCAAAACCCAAGCCGCTGCAGCAGTTCAATGCGTCCGAGGGCGTGCCGGTCGCCGTCATCCTCGGCGAAGAAGAGCTGGCGGCAGGCCAAGTACGGGTAAAGCAGCTGCACCAGGGCGACAAGGATAAGAGCAAGGACAAGGGTAAGAAAGACGAAACAGGGGACAAGGACAAAGGAAAGCTTGTGTCGATGGACGATCTGGTTGAGGAGGTGAGGAAACTGCTGGCCAGATGAGAGGCTGATGTCTCGTCCTGGCAGCTAGTGTTCAGTGCCTTTGGCGATAGTCTCAGCGGGTTTCAAGCGTAATTAGCGGTCGCACACAGCACCATCTGCATTTACATCTCGTGACAATAGAAATGTTATTGAAAAGTGTCTGGCGCTGTCGACGTCAACAGGATGACTAATCAGAACTTCCACAATTAGCCCCACTTTACCAACAGCTATCACGAGCTTCCATGCGATAACGACGTCGCTCTATCTCTCATCTCCCATCTCCCCTGCTATCAGCGACAACAGTTACCTACCAGGCAGTCACATTACCGACTACTTTGTCAATATCAACTGGCCTTTTTAGCCATTCGCGTGACGACTAGTCGCCTCACTACACCACCCCGCCGGCCGCCTCTCACTCGTCTCCCCAGATTGCAGTTGCCTACGACGTCGGCCGCATCGACCAGTTAGCTACAAGTTGGACCCCCAGCCTGCAAAGAACAGCTATTAGACAGCACAACGAAAACGAGAACGGTACGAGAGGACACAATTACAACTCTAGCTTCTAGACATCCTCACACGAGATTGCCACCATGTCAGTTGCAATCTGGCCAAGTCTGCCGCCGGCCGAGTTAAAAGCCGCCATCAAGACGACCGAGGTGAGCTCCCTCGAAAGCTTCTATAGCTTCTTATCTTCTATTTCTAGCTGCATCTCTACTTGATATATATACATAATGTCGGACTGGGTTTATATTTGTCCTGGGCCCACGGGCTTGTCCGGCCCCAGCTTCTTCTCCCACGACGTCTCCTCGCACAGCGGCATTTCTTCAGAGCACCTAGACCACGTGGAACAAGCAGAACACCCAGAACACCCACTCACACTGTCTCTACAGGACCGCGAACTGGCCTGGCAGCTCCAGGAGCTCGGCGATACCCTGCGCAGCCTGCGCACGAGCCTCGAGGATTGCTACAAGTTGCTCGGGCCCGACGGCCGTGGAAACACCTTGGTCGTCAGCACACCGCGCAACGAGATCGTCAAGGGCCACATCACGCGCCTCGGTACGCGCATCGTCAAGGGCACGATTCACCTCAAGCTGCGCACCCAGCCGCCGCAGACGCTCACCATCGATCCGCGCCAGCCCATCACGATTGCGCCGCTCGACTTGCTCAACACCTTGCTGACGCGGTCCATCGAGCTCCTCGATATGATTCTCAACATTGCCTACCCAGATTCTTCCGTACCACAGACAGAAGTATTGACTGCAACACCGCCTGCATTCATCGCAACACAGCTGCGCGTGCTCGCACAGGCGTTGCAAGATGCTTCGGGCCTGCTCGACGGCCCCACGGGCAAGGCCACCGACCCCCAGTGGACAACCCAGTCTGCAAGTCTCGCCCACTTTAGGACGCCGCTGCCGCAGGCCATCAGTTTCTATCTGGGGCTGCAGGAGAGCCAGCTCGTACTGTGGCTGCGTGCGCTCGAGCCGGCCGACGTACCCGTGAATCTGGGTATGAAGTTTGCGCTCGCGCTGGGCACGACACGCCGGCTCGAACATGACGAGGCCGAGCAGACGTTTACCTACTGCTGCGAGGACGGCAAAGCAATCGGGCTGCACCCGCCCATAGAGGGCCAGACGTCGCCGAGTAGGACACTCGATGACGGTCCGGCGTCTGTCTATGTGCGTGAAAAGATCCGCATCGAGAGTGCCGACCCCAGTCTCCTGAGCCTAAGTGCCAAGTTTCTGGCTCTGAGTCACTCACTGCTAGTAGCACGGCGCAATCTAGCGGCCGTCATGGGTGAGGAGCTAACAGAGTGATTTGTTCATAAATACATCAAAGGAAAGGCGTTTGTGTTGGACATTGCCTGGGAGGCACAGCGTTTATTTATATATCTTAATCTGTGACTCGGGTACATTGGAGACGGAACTAAATGATAATATGAACATGAGAAAAGCTAAAATGTACTGCTAGTAAATGCAATATAAAGACGCATATAGAGACGAATCCGAACCCGCCTCGGGACAGCCGTCGCTTATGCTACTGGCGACCATGGCAGAGGCACGAGGATGCGCGACTTCATCGACTCGATCAAAGGAACCGTCTTGTGCACCGTGTCGCTCCAGCCTTCTATGCCCCAGCTCTGCTCGCGACGGACCTTGCGCTCCTCTAGGTTGGCAAATTGCCACAGGTGGTGCACCGTGTTCAGATCGCCAATCTGCACAAACCATGCTCCCACGCCTTCCATCACCTCACGCCGGGCCTTGAGTCCGCGGCGCCAGTGTGTCTCCCACTCTAGCAGGTTGCCTGGGTGCAGCTTATACGAGCGCAGCTCAAACAGCCCGCCCAGCTGCCGCGGCGGTGACGTCGGCCAGAATGAAAATTCTTGCATCAGCGACACGTGCGTTGAGTTCACCAGGGTGCGCAGCTTGCGCTCAAAGTCGGGGTACTCGCCGTCCTTGGCAACCGTGTTGAACGACTCGTGCAGGCCCTGGTAGCGAGGGTACTCCCAGATATGGACTACATTGCATTAGTCAAGCTCGGGAATTGTTCAGTTGCAAGAACATACCAAATGTGTTGGTGTCGCCGACCTCGGTGCGCCAGCTGCCGACGAGGTGCACGCGGTTGTCGGGGTTGTTGGCGATGCGCGGGTACCATTGGCCCACAAGGTCGACATACGCATCAAATTTGTCGGGCTTGACGTCATGGATCGTAATGGAGTGGACATATTTGCCGCGCGCGAGAATCTGGCTGAAGCTGGCCTCGATCTGCGCGTCCAGCTCGCGACCTTCTTTTGTGCCATAAATCAGATTGGTAATGGGCCCCGACTTGCGCGGTGCCGCGTTTTTATTGAGCTCGGAGACGCTCCCTTTTTTAGCAGTACTTAGTGAGCCAAGGCCTTGCTGGCCATCTACAGATGCAGACGGGTCGGTAGGAGATGTTGCAGTGAACGAGGTAGGAGACGGGGACAAACTTGATTCTCTTTCACGCTGTGCCTCGGCCAGCCGGTCCCGGAATGCTTTCTGCTTGCTGTTGAAGTCCTCTTGCGCGTTGGGCGGAATGTCGGAGAGCGCGGGAAGCGTGGATGGCTTGGATGCTGCGGCTGCGGCTGTCGTCGAGAAGGCCACGGACGAGGCTCTGGCGGCGAGCCGGGGAGCTGGGATACGGCGAACAGCGAACATTTCGATATGGCCGAAGGAGCAGAATCGGCGGTATAGAAGTACGTTGGGGGATGAGCTGTGGAAAGCTGTGGACGTGTCCAGGAAGGTCGTGCAGATGGCGGTGTCGATGATCGGCAGAAAGCGTTGGCTGTAGTTGATCTGCGCGAGTAATTTAGACGGAAGATGGTACAAGCAGCAAGCAACAAGCACACAATACAGGGAACACGGGCGTGGTGGTGGCGGCAGAAGCAGGTGAACGAGAAGCAAGAGAGTCGTGTCTGTTGCGGAGGGGACACAGCGTATGGGGTCTTGAGGGTTTGGCAAGAGTGGGAGATGTGTGCGAGACAAAGAGAGAGGCACACACACATAGAGATAGAGAGAGGGGGGAGGGAAGAGGAGAGGTAAAAGAGACAATTGAGCGACGAATAGGGCGAGGTTATGTAAGAGACAAAGAGGGGAAGCAGCCACTTGGGGTAGCACCGGCAAGGGATGGGCGGCAGGTCCAGAGGAGAGGACGAGGAAAGAGGAGCGGCCAGAGAAGGAGCGAGGAAGTTGCGGGGAATGTGTCTGGCCAAGGTAAGACAATAATAGAAGGAGCGATGGGGATGCACGGTTCTAGGTTGTGGCAGTTGCCGTATTGAGAGCAAATTGGATTGCTTGTGCTTAGTCGATGTCAGTCGTTCTTTCCTATTGAGTGATGCCTAAGTACGGGGATGCAATTATCGTGGCCCTTCAAGGAAAGAACACCCAGTTCGAGGCGATAGGATGGAAAGAGCGACCACGTATTTAATACGTTGGCATTTCAATGGAGCAGGAAGGAGCGATGGACAGCACGATATGTCAATCCACCAAGCCGGCCGAGGTTAGATGATGCCGAAGCATTTCGGATCAAACAGCATAGCTCCAAGTATCTTACCAACGCACTGCCACTGCGTAACAAGCAAAGAACAGGGTCGAATAAACGCATCATAAACTCAAAAACGGCTTATCAATCTGGGGTGTGAGCTCACCCTTCACACCGTCAGGCCATCACTTACATCCGGGGAAACGACGCCAGAATCCACTGTGGGCCCTTCCATAGTGATGTCACAAGGCCAGCACCCAGCTGCTATTCTCCACTGGTACATGTTACTGGTACCTACAAGTCACACACATATACACGTGATGACCACACTAGTGCACGTGTACCATCACATGTACTCGTATTTCTACTATATCGCAAATTTGCCTCAGGCACCAACGGCCGGGCTGGGACGGGACAGGGGAAAAACGAATTCACTCGCTCTGTAAAAAACAACGCTTTTGCCTCGAGATCACAACATCCCAAACAACCTCCTCCACGTCCCACCTAACCACCCTTCTCACAAACCGATACTCGCCCCAACAGTCACCATGTCCTGGTTCGGTGTTGCCCCCCTCAAGAAGTTCCCGGCTCCTGTCCGTAAGTGCCACGTCGCTGCCCGGCTCCGATCCACCTCTCCGACTCCGGCCACCCCCGAGCTCACACCCCCTCGGCGAGCCAATCGAGCTATCCATTTCGCACAAGTCAATCTAACTCTGCTCTAGTGAAGCCGATGGCCCCCTTCTTCGCCGCCGGTATGTCTTGATCCATGTATCTTCCTTCCATCCGAAGCTACAACCATGCACCGATGCACCGAAACGAGATGCCATTCCTTCAAATCCGAGGCATGATGCTGTCGCCAACCTATCTCGCTCCGACGACGACACTATGATACGACGACACGATGCGCTCCTACGCATGCTCCTTTATACAGTCCAGCTCTAACAGTCCAGGTGTCATCATCGCCTACGGTGTCAACTCTGCTCAGAACGCCATGTCTCAGTGTATGTTACCGTCTCTCGACCTCTACAAACCACCCAGCCGTTCCGTTGCTAACCTTCACAGCCGCTGAGTGGAAGAACGACCCGAGAAACGTCTACGCCAAGAAGAACTAAGCATGTCTTTGTCTCTCTTGTAATTATCAATGTCTCGATGTCTCGAATCCCTTCCTCGCCCTATTTCGTTGCGACCTAGCCAACGACCGGTGGCCATGGCGGAACGAAAATAACGCCACGCCATGGCTAGCCGGCCGACGACGACGGACAGCAAGGAAAGACAACCGAATCATAGCGCACACCATCCCGGAATCTTATAGTCTATACCATGTCGGGTGTAAATCGCGTTGCTCTTTATTCTCCCGCGGGCACATTCTCCGGACGTGGGATTTGTTATTGTATCATAGACCCGAATCTTCCATATACACAGATCAAAAAGAAAGAACATTCAAAGTGCACTAGCCACCTGCGTGACTTTTATTCATATTGAGTGTCAATGATTAGCAGTGTCTGAGCTATTTTGAGTCATCTTGGGACGACGAGGCCAAGGCCAAGGCTGAGATGTCAATGGCATTAGCAGCGATCGACACTTTGTTATCCAATCTACCTTGACCATGATATCCCATTTGAGGTAGAGTCGCCAGCCTTCTCTTGAGAGAGAACCGATAGGGATGATCTGAAGTTAGGGCGTGGGCCAATTCTTCGGCACTAGATCTGTAGCCGAGTTAGGGGATGACCAATCAACATCTCCACTTCTCGTGTAAGCGTCATACGCCGTAGCTGCTAGCTGTATCTACGCCGATAAGTCATCAGGCCGAGTAGCGAAATATCATCAGCCGTTTTGATCATCCCACCTTCTCATATAAAAACCCATGAGACTTGCATTCTTGCTTCCCGTGCCGCGTCTACGGTATCTTCCTGTCCATACGCCTCTCCTACCTTGGCCTCCATCTTCATTCTCCCACTACACAATGGCAACTCCCGCAGCACGGCCACCGAAGACGCCGAAGCCGCCAAAGCCACCGGCACCGGCGAAGCGCGAAGTCAAAATCCTCATGCTGCACGGCTACACCCAATCTGGCCCCGTGTTCCACGGCAGGACCCGTGCGCTTGAGAAGATTCTCATCAAGTCCCTGGAACCCTTTGGCCTCGCACCCGTTCTGATCTACCCCACTGGGCCCAAACACTTGCGGCCAAGCGACTTTCCCGGTTTTGTACCTAACGAGGATGCCGACCCGAATGCCGAAGAGGAAGAGACTGATTCGTGGGCATGGTGGCGCCACGACTTCGCCACAGGTGAATACCGCTTTCTGCCCGAGGGCATGGCCACCATGGCCGCAGCGATTCGCGAGGCCAACGGCATCGACGGCGTGCTGGGCTTCAGCCAAGGCGGCTGTGCAGCCAGTCTGCTTGCTGCCGCGATGGAGAAGGACCGGATAGTGCCTGATGCTACCAACGCCTACGGCTGGGACTGGGTGGAGGAGGTCCGCGCGGCCAACGACCACAAGCCGCTGCGGTTTGCCGTGATCTACAGCGGCTTCCTCCCGACGATCGAGGAGCTGCAGTGGCTCTACAAGCCGGCCATCTCGACGCCGACACTACAGTTTATTGGCGGGCTAGACACGGTTGTGGAGGAGTCACGGTCACAGGCACTGGCCGACCACAGCCAAGAACCGTCGGTGCTGACACACCCCGGCGGCCACTTTGTGCCCGTCAAGAAGGAGTGGGTGTTGCCGCTGGTGGCATTTGTCAAGAAACACTCAGAAGAGGCCGCACCCAAAATAGAGGAATAGAGTCAAAAGAAGGTTAAAACATAGATTACTAGAGCATCAATTAGATAAACATCACGAAACGAAAAACAAAAACAAGAGCAAAAGCAAACAGTGTATCACTCTTATTCTGACTCGCCGTTTCCGGAGAAGTAAAGGAACCAGAGCCTTGTCATAAAATGCCATAACGAAACTAGAAGAAATACATGCAGAACCATACATTGGTAACATCAGTACAGACGCCTTGCCGCCTCCGTCTACTTGGCTTTGGCCGTCTTGCCCTTCTTGTCTGCCGCAGCCCCTGGCTGGATCTGCGCCATCATCTCCTCCTTGGTAATCAGGTGGTCAATCCGCTCCAGCAGGCCTAGCAGGCTCTTCATGTCGTAGCTCCAGTCGTTCAGAATGTCGTCGGCATCCCGCGGCTTTGCAAAGTTGACAATCCGCGCCGGCCGGTCGATCTTGGCATAGATCGTCTTGGATGTCACGAGCTCGCTAATGTATTTTTCTGTCTCGTCCTCGGTCAGGTCCAGCAGCTGCGTGAGCCGGCCCATGCGGATGCGGGTGTAGTACTTGGACACGACGCGCACATTATGCTCGATCACGCGCTTCCGCAGATCCTGCCACCGCTTGAACGCCTTGCCACTATCGGGGTCCACCTCGTCGTCGTCGTCGTCGTCCTCCTCCTCCTCCTCGGCATCAAAAACGTCGCTCTCACACAGGTGCGGGCCAAAAAACTTGGCCACCTCGGGCCACCGCATCAGCTCCTGCACCGTAAATAGCTTGAGCAGCTCGGCGTCCTTGGCCACGAGCTGTGCGTTGCGGGCGTCGCGCGCGATGCGCTCCAGCAGGTCGTTCTGCTCGTTGTCGTAGGGTGCGAGAATGACAAAATAGATGATGCGCCGCAGCACGGGCCGCAGCTTCGCGGGGTCGTTCTCGACGGCCTCGGTGTCCAGCACTTGGCGGAAGTGCTTGCAGACGTCAAGGTACTTGTCCTCGTGCTTGGCCAGGATCACCTGCTGCTCGTAGTAGCGCAGCTTGAGATCCGTGACATCGTCCTCCTTGACCTCCTCGACCTCGTCGCCGTTCTCAATCTTCTTCTGGCGCTCCTTCTCCTCCTTGGCCAGCTGCTCAGCCGTCTTCTTGAGCTTGCGCGAAAGGTACTTGGTGCTGATCTTGCGGCTCAGGATGCCAGCCTGGGTCCAGTCGCCGCTCTCAATGCAAAGGCCGACCTGGGACAGGATGAACTCGGTCTTCTCGCGGCGGCTCATGGAGCCAAAGGTCTCGACCTGCAGCTCGCACAGAATGTCGGTGGCGGCCTTGAGGTCACCCTTCTCCTTCTTGATGTCGGAGAGGATCTTGGTGACGCGCGCGCGCTCGACCTCGACAAAGATCTTGCCCTCGGTGACGGTGCGGATGGCCTCAATGACAGACAGCTTGGTATCGAGATTGGGGGTGTCGTCGAGGAATTCCATCACGGTCTGGACCATGCGGGTGATGGCCTGTTTGAGCTGGCCATGCTTCTTGGACAGCACAAGCACCTGGTCGTTGAGCAGGCTCCAGTTGGCGTTGGTCTTGCATATTGTGACGACGGCCACGAGGATCTTGGAGGTGGAGGCGAGGTCAGAGGCCTGGCGAGTTTGCTTCTCGAGGGCCGTGAGCTTCTCAATAGCCGCGGTGATGTCGGTCTTTGCAAGCTCCTCGGACTCGGTGATCTGGCGAGCTGTCTCCTTGGAGAAGTCCTTCTCCGGCTTCAGCGCAGCTTCCGACATGGTGACTGGCTGATCTATGTGCGGGTGTGTGATGGTAGTGGAAGGAGGATTTTCGTGACCAGTTTGTCAGATGTAGATTTGAGTTGGGGTCGTGGTTGTGGTCGGGACGTGGAGGTAAGGTGAGGCTGTTCAGTTTGCTTGCTTGGTAGGCGGCTTGCTGGAAGGCTCCAGATGTTGGCATAGCGAACCAGCATGCCCACGCAAAGGCCCTCTGCCTGATGGTGGGCGGTAGCGCGCTAACCTAATAAGGCCTAGTTTACCGTCCAATGAGAGACAGGGCGCGCTCGCAGCAACAACACCTGTGACACGTGACCGCGCAGCAAGCTCCATAGCTTTACCCAAACAAAGCGAGCAAAACTGGCAGAAGCTATGGTCTTGACGAGACGCAATTTATCGACATCACCAATCGAAGGATCTTCAGTGTCTTTACGGTTACTTCTACTATAGATACGATATACACGACAATCGCTTTCCGATAGTACAACACACAGCACAGAACGCATCAACCACAGACACGTTTCAGCCATGCCGTCGCACAAATCTCCCGCGTCCAGCATGCGGTCGGTGTCGCGGTCCAGATCCAGATCGCCGCGCGCTGACGGGGTTGTCAATAGCAATGGCAATGGGAATGGGGCTGGAAACGGCAGAGCTAGAGACGGGCGTTCGTTGTCGCCGCGCGACAGAGACCGGAGCTACAGTCGTGGGCGCAGCTCGAGCCAGTCCAGAACACGGAGCATCAGCCGCAGCAGAAGCAGAAGCAGAAGCGACTCGAGAGGCCGCAGCCTGAGCGATAGCAGAAGCCGCAGCAGAAGCCGGCGCCGGTCTGCATCGCCGCCTGTGCGCAGAACCAAGGTGATCGTGGAGCGCTTGACTAAGAACATCAACGACGACCACCTGTACGAGATCTTTGGCGAGTATGGCCACATCGAAGACCTTGACCTGCCCATCAGCCGAGTTTGTATGTAGATTCCTCCTTCTTACTTTTTCCCGATCATCATGCTGACTGCTAACAATCTAGCTGGCACCAACCGTGGTCAGGCCTACATCCTCTACACCAACGAAGCCGATGCCGAAAATGCGATTGCACACATGCACGAAGCCCAGCTCGACGGCGTCACGATCAATGTGTCGATTGTCCTCCCGCGCCGCAACCTCACACATGTGCCGCGCCAACTTCGGAATGGTGGTGGCCGTGGCGGTGGTGGTGGCGGCGGTGGCGGACGTAGTGGTGATGGCAGAAAGGGAGATGGCGGTCGTGGTGGCCGAGGCGACCGTGGTGACCGTGGTGACCGTGGTGACCGTGGCGACCGCGGTGGAAGACGCAGAAACAGACAAGAGCGGGGACCGGACACGTACCGCCCTGGCTCTGCATCGCCTGGCCGCTCAGCCTCGCCACCCGCCAACAACGGCGAAGGCGGCGCAAGACGGTACCGCAGCCGGTCGCCGATGTCTGACAGAGACCGGTCGCGCTCGAGATCACGGTCGTTCTCGCGGTCTCGGTCGCCGCGTGGTGGTGGAGGCGGCAGCTTCCGCAACGGAGGTGGTCGAGGCAACATCAACGGCGGCAACAAGCGGAGACGGAGAAGACGGGGCGGCGGCGGTGGCGATGGTGGTGGTGGCGGTGGCAGGCAGCAGGACAGCGGCGTGCCGGCCTTCTAGAGGGAGACGACAGCCTACCCGCAGCCATTCGATATGTCGGATCTTTCCCCGTTACGAGAGGCCTTTCTCAGTCATGCAGCCATGGATTTCGGCTATGAAGCTTGGCCATAGAGCTCTGACTCCCAAAGCCGATCATGTGCTATACCTGTACTATTTTGGGACGTCGCCACGACGGCCGTGCTGTATATTTACTACATTACTTTGAGGCTCATTATCGCCTTCTTTCTATCAAAACGTCGTTTTGCTTTTTGCTTTTTGCTTTTAATCTACTACTTTTGCGATGCACCAGATTCGAGTCATCTGCCATGGACCAAGCCCGATGCACAGCCGGAACAGTCACGGCAGTTATGGACTCACGCCAGGCAGGATGTGGAGAAGGCTCTAAAGGGGGCCAAAAGGGGGCCAACACGTCAAGATGGTAGAGTTGGGGCTGTTGGGTCCGGAGTTGAGCTGTGCGGGTTCTCGAAGCCGTGCAGACAGGCACACTGCGCGGAAGTTACCGGGCATGGGGAAGGAAAAGATAGCCTCGGCAAGGAAGCCATTACAGATCAGACAAAATCCAGAGAAATGCAGACGAAGAAGACATGTCAAAAAAGCGAGAGGGAGAGTGCAGATCTGCCGGCTCTTGTTCGACGCAAGGGCTGTGCAGGCCACAATGGCGGCCCCCCCGTGGGCGGCTGCCGTAGTCATAAGTAAGCGGTTATTCCGCGTGTAAGTATAAACGTGCAATTCTAAACAGTATTCTCAAGAAATGAGCAACAACTGTGCTGCCTTGGAGTCTGTAAGCGGTCTTGTGGAACGCGATGTTATAATGTCGTGATGTCGTGATGTCAGATATCGATGACTAAGCTTTTGACAGGAATGATGGCGATGCTTCGTCTTATGATATTTGATAGAACGCAACAACATGGCTTCAGTTATAATGTGTTCGTACTCATCAGTGAAATGGTTTATTCTAGAAGAGGGTAATGTTAGATACATAACTTCGAACATAATTGAATAACATATTTATTTTTATTGAAACCCCGAAATAACTAAAAAATAAAAAAATAAAAAAATTAGAACCCAAAAACTGAACAAAATAAAATATGAACCAGATTGTGCAAAATACAGAATCGTATATAACATAGCCAATGGCATATAAATAGAGCAAACTATACTCTATATTATATTATACAAAGGGGGCTGCTAATATATTGTCCAACAGGGAAACAACAGGATCGGCAGCCTCGTTGAGCACGGGATCTGGGGGCCAGGCGACATTGTGCGACACCCAGAATAAATGAATAACCAACGTCCATGATTAAATGATTAGACGATTAAGCTGTCGCTTATAGATCCAGTGAGAGAAAGAAGACAGAAGCGTGTCGATCTCGCCTGTAGACAGTGCTAGCTGTACACAGTAGCGCTCGAGTCAACGCCATCACACCAACTAACATCTGACCAGGCGGCAACCACATGCAGCCTCCCTTTGAATGCATCTGCACGATATTCTAGCTAGCAGTAGAATGAGTAGATTCACCAAGTGAAAGACACAGTAAGGTTGTCTACCGTGAAGTCGACGCCGAAGTGATGCCTGGTGGGTCTGGTGTAACAAACGGGCCGCTGTCTGCCAACCTCACCACATGGCTTCAACGTCATTACTCACGATGTCGTGTCTGGGAAGCATCGAAAAAGGCGATCCAACATGAGTTGGTTGTGGTTGTCAGTTGTAGATGTGCGTTGTGTCTGTGGCCATCAGAAGGAGTGCCGGGAAGAGGTATAAAGATATCGATCTCGTCGCCATCTTGAATCTCGATCAAACATTATTCAACAGATTCCAACTACTTTTCCAGTATCTCATTCTCGTCATCTAGGTATCCCAGAAGCCTATTCACTCTATATCTATACTGTGATATCGACGCTGCATTTCCATCTTGTGCGTGGCCTCGACCAGAATCAAGCAGGACTACAGATATCTAGCATCACGAGCATCGCCAAATCGACATAGTAAGATATCACCAAATCAGCATCCACAAATACAGCACGGACTAGACAGTTACTGTTTACACCAAAACTTGCACGTATGAACAAGAGCTGTTCGTTCGTAATAGCGATAAAGTGCTCACGTCAGCCTCGCAAGCCGCATCGATCAGCGCCAGCATCCGCCATGGACTACGCGAGCCAAGACGACGGCCACTTCATCCACAGTGGAAACGACAGCAGCATCAATGACACCATCAAAATCATAATCTTGTCGCTGCTCTCACTCTTTGCATATGCGCCAGGGCCAATAGCCGTTCCCGTTCCCAATCCTCCGCCGTCGCCAGCGCCACGTCCGCGCCCCGGGCCAATCAACCCCAGCGGTGGCGGCTCAGGCGGCCCTACACCGCCGCCAACACCTCACAGACAGTAAGCCCTTATTTTCATTAACACCCATAGACTCGAGACGGAGGAATGCAGTGCATGTTGGAGGCGTTCGCAGAGTCCGTTGCATGCGGACCATGCAGACAGCCACCACGCACACTGCTTTGAATCTTGCTCGATCTTGCTTCATCGTGCATTTGCTGCTTCTTGGAGTCTTCATCTAATGAACAACCAGATGGTGTTTATCCCAGCGAGGTATCTATCTCTGAGAATCCTCTGTACCCAACTGTGGTTACACCTGAATCTGCATCTGCACCTGCATCTTCATCTGAATGCCGGGTCGGGTCTACGAGTAAGCCCTACTGCAGCTATTTTTGCAGACGCCCAGCCATGAATTTGGCGAGTAGTATTGCTTTTTTTATATCATTCATGTCGATGGAATTACCGGAATCATGATATTGCCAGCTGCTAGTTTGACGACGGTGGTTGTTGATTTGTACTTTGGTTATTATTTGTTATTTGTCTCCCAGTTCTACCTTACACCAGCATGGGACACTGGCACGGACATAATTTGTTTATATAGATTTCCTTCCTGTACACCCAAGATTGAGTATTATTTTCTGCATCGATTGGTGGCTACGGCGTTATTTAATTTCCCATGTTTGTGACTATGCAAGCTCGGCTCGTACAAGATAATGCCTTTCAAGCATTGTATGCAACTATAGTTCGTGCAACTTTGCCTGTCCATCCTGTGCACCGGTCCTTGTGTTGTATGTACTTGATGTTATACACAGATGGGCAGCCTTGCCATCTTGTCTTCGATTATAACGATCATTGTTTTGTTCTACAGGATCTGTTTTGCAGTTCATATTGTAAACAGGGGAGTGAAGTCTGGTCATGGTAGGTAAGTATGTAATGAGGCAATACGTGTAGCCTTCTAATGTGTCGTGTAAGCTGACAGCATCGAACCCTAGAATCGTTGTATGATAGTAAGTTACATAAATATGTAATCTTCAAACGGTATTCAAGCAGTGTAAGCATAATAGCCCCAGCGTACGACTCTGTACCCAACCCAAGGAACTGTCAACAGTCAAGCAAACGTATTCTAAAATCAAACACCAAATATATAAGAGGAGAGCCTCACATCTAGCCACTTTACCCCGTCCAAGACTCGAGAGCACGCCTGGGATGCTAACTGGCATATCCCAATTTGAGCAGCCGCGATACTTCTTCCACCTGCGAATATACTGGGGAATGGATTCAATCCAAATCTACTCCGTATGCATGGTGAATTTGTTCTCTTGCAGCGAAATAGACAAAGTCAAAGCAAGCTGAAGCGCACTCCGTGACTCCATGACTCCATGGCCCCGTGAGCTCCGCCGCACAGACACTGCAACATGGAATAGTAGCAACTCAACACTCTTATCATTGGGAGTCTGATATTACGGAACCACAGCAGTGGATGTTGTATCGAGATACGACATGAATTTTGAATGTTCGTTCCTATTCCTATTCCTATTTCGACGATCTAGGTCCTCCCACATGTAGGCGATCGTTGCCTCGATGAGCCATTGCCAAGGCCGTCTGTAATCTTTTTTCCACTTGCATTTACAGTTTGCGAGGGTGTACCGTCTAGCGTGGCTTGCGGGCCCGTGTACCCCTGTAGTTTGATTTTCGATTTTCGATATCCTTTCTAGTGTAGTTGTAAGGTTGTATTGTGGCCGTTCCATTTACTCCGTAAGATTTAGACTCAGAGTAGATAAGGCCTCTTAAGATGGAAGAGGAAGGCCAGTAAAGTGGCACGGAGTAAATACGGAGCAGATGGAAGATGGAAGATGGATAGACGATGGTTGATGGAACGCTCGGAGGAGCGAAGCAAGGAATACGAGTAGTAGCAGGAAGCAAGGGCCGCTGCAGTGCTTGGCTCGCTATGCTGTGTAGAATACGATGTTGTACAGGTACAGGTACATTGTGATTCTAGCGTGCATATGTGTTCGCAGCCGTCTTGCAGCGACTTCCGGAAGAAAGACCAGACGACAGGTGGCAGACAAGAACTAGACTAAACAGTAGACAGTAGACCAGAACATCAGACGAGCTGAAGTCAGAAGAACCTAGTTGCGTAAATCACGTACTCCAGGTGTTCTTTACAACAGCAGAAATACTCCATAGTGTTGGTGCTTCTTTCAACCGGATGCCGGAACTTGCATGGCAATATTGAGTGGCTTGCCTGACATGGCTAGGCTGTCTCTAGGGCTGTGCTTCGCCGTTGGCTCCCGTTCTTTGGCTTTAGGCTTTGGCCGATTCGATCGTTTCGTTCGCGTTTTCTTTCCTCTTTGACTGATTCAGCCCATTCATACGAACAAAGAGCTCGCATCCAAATCCCAATTGGGCATTGCCAGTCTCTCGTCTTTTGTTTTCTTTCATCTTCGCCTATCTATGCCAGAGGTGAGACCAGCCGCTTGTTCCTTTTGTCTACTTTGCCAATCACCGAACAAAAGTGTAGGTAAATGCTAAACCTAAATACAATTTTGCAGTCGAGCTGAGGCATCGTGGTGTCTAAGACACTCCTGTAGTGTGCGTCGTGCGCCATATATGTACAGCGCATGCACTTGCAGGTGGTCCACACCGCTTGTTAACTCGCCAGGTGGTGGGAGTCGGAGTGGTTGGACCGTACGAGTAAAAGCAAAAGAAGGAAACAACAAATCAAAGCAATCAAAACAATCAAAAGGAAATAACCAAAAGAAACCAAAACCACAACCTTGGGCACATACGCTAATAAGCTGTCTTTTCGATTAAGCCGATGCGCCAAGCGGGTACAAATGACAGAAATAGTAAAGAAATAATAAGAACAGAAATCATTAGACGAACAAAAATAATCAAATAATAATAAGGGGGTGTAGATAGCGAGCTCGGGAGGTGGAGCTTCCTTCTCTCTTTGATCACTCTCTCGAGCTCTAGAAAGAGACTAGACCCCTTTCTAATATGCCTTTTTCCTTTTTCGCGGAAGTGGCGCATTCGGTTGGCTTGAGGCCACCCTCAGCTTGCGAGTGCACTAGGGGGGGCATTCACAGGCACCGAGCACGTCAAGGACGAGTTCTTCACACGTGGTTAGACTAGTTGAGCTTGAGCTGGTTGAGCTGGTTGAGTGCATACAGCGTCACCTGTAAATATGCACCTTGTAATATCGTATGCACGGATTCAACACGGATGTATGGGAATAACGCAAGCTGAAGAGTCGGCGCAAGTACAGCGGAACGACGTAAAGCAGACCAACAACATGCACAAATGGCTGCATGTGATGAAAACGATAAGGTGGAAATAGAATATGGAAATAGACGTTGATCGAGAGAGGCAGGCCTGAGGCTGGTAGACCTGCAGCTGCAGATGCATTATAAGAACGCAACATTGCCAACGCATGCGTATAAGATGCAGGAGAAGGCAAAGGCAGGCAAGAGCAGACAGAGAGACAGAGAGGCGGGTAGAGAAGGTAGACTGAAAAGGCTGGGAAGATCAGAGGGCTGCACAAATACGAGGTCTGAAAGATAGCGGAGAGAAAAGACCGACGACAACGAGACACAGGCTTGGCCAGATGCCTATTCCCGAGTTCAGCCTCAGGATCCCTGTCGATGGCTGCACGGTAAATGTATGCGTAGTGTTCATGTACAGAGTAAAGACAAAACGGAAGATCCGAAACGGACAACGACAAACGACAAAACGGACAGCCACCATGCATCTATCAACTCGTAATCAAACAGTGAATGGTAATACTAGATACAAACATCCTCTGTAGTTTTAACCATCCTTTGCCGCCGGGTGACAGGTGAAGGAGATATTGCCAGCTACAGTAGCCTCCCCTTCGCCGTACTTCTTGTCCATCCAACACCAATACTCCGTAGTACGATATCTTTCTACTCCTTTGTTCCCTGTCTCGCAGTATGTGTACAGGCCCTTGAACCTGGCTACTAGACCCAGGCCCCGTATTAATATCTGACTTATTATTCCGTCATTCTTCTTGCTACCCTAGTGTTCTTATTATTCTTATTATTCTCACTTGCGTCCCCTCTGTCTGCACTTCCATACTCCATCATCGCGTCTGGAGTACCTCAACTTATTCAAACTCATTCTATACTTCATTTTACTCTTGCTGTCGCGTTTTTCAAACTCCTTGCATAGTCGCATAGTTTGAATAACACACCCAATACACATACATTACTGTCACCCTGCTGCACCACCACCAATGGACAGCTCCGTCCCTCGCAGCGCTGGGCGCCTCCAAGAGGACTACACACAAAATGAGGCTTTCCACGCGCAACAAATAAATCAGCCAGTTCCCGCTACCGCCACAGCGACTGCCGCCAGTGCCAGCATGGCTGCTCCCGACCCGTTTACCGACGGCGCCGAGTCCGTCCAGTCCAACCGTGACGCAGCTGCCGGCGGCAATGTCAGCGGCAACTCCACCCCCGAGAGTGTGCCCAACATTGCTGTTAGCGACCCGTTTGCTAGCAATGCTAACTCGCGCCCGCTCTCGTCGGCCGGCCTGAGTGTCAACGAGGACCAGGAACAGGCCCATCGCTACTTCCACAGCCGCCGCGTCGTCAAGGGCAACATCGAGAAGCCGTGGATGGGTAAGAAGGACCCCAAGGAGCGCTGGGTGACGATCCTGCCGCTCATTGGCATCCTCATCGGTCTGCTCATCTCCGGCGTCCTCGTCTGGGATGGCCTGCGCAGCGTCGTGAAGCACAAGTATTGCCTCGTCATGAGCGACGACTTTTCCGGCGGCTTTCGCTCCGACTACTGGACCAAGGAGGTCCAGCTCGGCGGCTTCGGCAACGGCGAGTTCGAGGAGACCACGGGCACTGACGAGAACGTCTTTGTCCAGGACGGCAAGCTCATGATCAAGGCGACGCTGCAGGACGCGTCGCTTCTCGACAAGGACAGCATTGTTGATCTGCTGGCCGACGGCACATGCACATCCACCGCCTTTACCGACTGCGTGGCCGCCACCAACACCTCGGCCGGCAACAGCAGTGTTGTGCCGCCGACACGCTCCGGTCGCATCAACACCAAGAAGTTTGCCTCTATCAAGTACGGCCGCGTCGAGGTCACCGCGCGCATGCCCAAGGGCGACTGGCTGTGGCCCGCCATCTGGATGCTGCCCGTCAACGAGACCTACGGCGCGTGGCCGGCGTCGGGCGAGATCGATCTCGTAGAATCCCGCGGCAACAACCACTCGTACTGGCTCGGTGGCAACAACGTCATGTCCTCGACGCTGCATTGGGGCCCGTCGCCCGGCCAGGACGCCTGGTGGCGCACCAACAGCAAGAAGTCCGCGCTGCATTCGACCTACGCCGACAAAGAGTACACATTTGGCCTCGAGTGGTCAGAGAAGTATATGTTTACCTACATCAACTCGCGCCTCATGCAGGCCATCTACATCAACTTCGACGAGCCTATGTGGAAGCGCGGCAACTTCGCCTCCGCGTCATCCGAGGCCAACTACACCAATGTCAACGACGTCTGGGGTCAGACCGGCCGCACCAACACGCCCTTTGACCAGCCCTTCTACCTGATCCTCAACGTTGCTGTAGGCGGCACCAACGGCTGGTTCACCGACAACAAGAACGGCAAGCCCTGGCTCGACGCCAGCAAAAACGCAAAGAAGGACTTTTGGAACGCCCGCAGCCAGTGGTTCGACACCTGGACGCAGCCTCAGATGGAGGTCAGCAAGGTCGACATGTGGCAGCAGTGCGATGGTGGCGAGCTCTAGGTGCTCGAGGTAAAAGATACGAGTACGCGAGGTACTTTCTCCGGCTAATGCACGCACACATGATACATACACGAGATGGATGGAGTTGACTGTGGATCAAGAATTTGTTTCTTTTCCTTTTTTATTTCCTCTGCTTTCTTCTGAGTTTCTTTTGATTTTCTATTTCCCTAATAGTTTTGCTTGTTTTTCTATTTAGTTGCATCTTTGTTTTCAGCTCCTTGGCCTTTTTGTTTTTAGGTCTCTTTTTTATTTTTTACTTTCTTTTTCTGATGGGTACGGCGTAATGCAAGGACGGATGAGCAGGGGTAGTATTTACGACCAAGATAGACATTTATTAAGAATTGTTCAAGTTTTCTAAACACACAGCTTAATCAGAAATTGACCAATCCTTCTTTCTTACATCCTGTTTGAGACATTTAAATATTATTTTCAACCTTTCAGCTCATTTCTTACTTGGTTTAATTTTCATTATCTCTATCTCGGCACTGCAGATACGACATGCATCACGACATGCATCATGGGCCCATCGCCCTGCATCTTACTGTGTATTAGATACCGGCTGCTGTGATACACAATCTATGCTTAAACCCAATATATTTCTAATTTATCAGAACAGGGAGAATAAAATAGAGCTGGCTGATGATTAAAGCCCGATACCTCGATGACAGCCGCAATCTGTGATCCTTGAAATAATTTCACCACGGTCTAGACCTGAAGGCGTGCTGATAAAAGAAAGATAAGAGTTGACAACACTGACACGGTGGCGGTGGAAGACCTTTTCAAGTGGATTACACAAGAATCGTCCATCTTAGTCCTTCAGCTCTACGCCATGTTTACGGCGTGTCATTGCTGCAATCAGAGGCTGTCACACAAGGCGCCGAGCATGAGCTGTTTGTTGGTGGAGGCTGGGTAGAGACCTGTTTGAAAACAAAAATGCAGACGTAAACAGAATACGAGATGTAGCGGACAGGAGTAGTTTCGCTTCAGTATTCCCGAATCACAAATGAGAGGCTGGGCCGGGTAGTCAGAGCTGAGAGGTATGAGTAATTACGGTGAGCGTCTCAGTAGAAGGCCTTCTTCTTATTAGTAATTAATCTGCAACTGTCACAGCTCGGTTCTTCTGGCTGTCATTGTTATATTAGTGGTTTGGTAATAGAGAATAGAGGCAGAGGCACGACAGAAGATAGCAGACAGGAGCAATCACAAAGGCTATCACGGTCATGACAAGTATTGGTCTCATCCACGCAAATACAAACCAGAAAGGGAATAGCAAGTCATTGAATGACAGGGTCACTTTGTCAGGGTGTCCCGGGCTTGTATCACGAGTTCTCTGCCCTAAATGTCTTGCACGCCGGGCAGTAGATGGGGTCCGGGGACCAGACAAGACAGATCGAGAGCTAGGTATTCACCCAGAGACAGTCACCAAGATAGGAGCATCAACAAGGACGAGCTGTAAAGATAGCAAAAGGCGCAGGGGGGTCTAGACTCAGGGTCTCTCGGATCCTTGCCTTTAAAAAGACTGTTGTACGAGTGATGTAGGATGCGTGATGAAGAACATAGGCAGAGGATGAGATAGTAGTAGATACACAGTAAAAATGACTAAATAAAAACAAGCTGATATAAAGAATTGGTGAATAAAATCTCGGATGGTGTGGCGGGCCCGCGACACGTAGGCGTGGTGACAGCCAGAATAAATATAAACAACAGACGAAGAAAGAGGCCGATCTGAAAAGATATGAAAGATGTCCGATTTAAGACATTCACAGATAAGGGTAGTGAGAGATAGCAGGATAACAGATGCAAAAGAGATAGCTCAGACTCGGACACTGTACAAGTATGGCCGAGCTATGATACAGATCGGGCATGGCAGGGTGGACGGCGAGGCATGGACAGCACATGGGAAAAGTACATATTTGAGTATTTAGGAGGAGGGGGAAGAAAAAGAAAGCATAGAGCATGAAGGTCAGAAAAATTGCGAGACAAGAGGCAGAAACAGACGAGACAGGAGGACGGAGTGGCAGGAGAGGAGGCAGGAAGAGGAAGTGAGTGTCGAGGCTGGTAGAAAATAGGAGAATAAATTATAGTAGAAAATGATTATAGAATAGAAAACACCTGCCGAGACTATAAATACCTAAGAAAACGAGTAAATGCGTAGACCAGGGGCAGCGTGCATACAAACGGGGCCAGACGCAGCGGGTGTTGGCTCAGCTGGTGGGGGAGAGGGTGGATGCAACAGAGGGGGAGGACAGGAGGAGGGAGAGGATCAAGTAGAAGAGTACGGAGTAAAAACTCAGACGTCACATCACGAACCAAGGCAGTGTCAACCTCGTAAAGGGCACAGCATGCTTGTATGGTAGTCGGCTGAAAATCAAAACGGAGGACATCATGAATGCTCCACCCAACGTGCTAGCACGGCCGTCTAAACAGCAAGAAATGCTCCGATAGCAGTGGGCAATATCACATATTTTAAAGTGTGCATATGGCAGCAAGCTGCAGGACTCATGCAGCTATGAAAACCAATACGAACATTGGCGCTGTTATATTTTATCCGCAGTTTGTTTCATTCCTTACTTTCAATTTTATTTCCCATTTTATCTTGAGTATTTATTCTTATTTCCCGACGTCCCTACGACCTGCGCTACTCGCACGGCTCGCTCACCCAACCCTTCGACTTCGAGATTATATTTCAAGATAATATGTGGCAGGGATCATGTTTTGTAGTATTCTCTGCCGCCTGGGCGACCTTTCTGCCCTGGTCGGTGTAGGTGCCGGTCTGCTTGTATCTGTGATGTAACTCTTCGTGAATTTTCTTCTTCTTTTTCTTTCCCATCTAACCACGCTTGCTAGGACTTTTGTTGGCTCCAATTTCAGCCTTAAATCTTGCTGGCTTTGCTGGTCGCGGGATAGCATCAAGTAGAGAGGCTCAAGAGGCAAGCCACGACTAGAGTGCACGATATCCGTCTTATGAATCGTTGCACATGTATATGAAAAGTGACGTGAAGGCAACGTTTAGCTTGCAAATAGTAAGTGGCAAAACAAGAAAAGCCACATCGAAGACATCGCCTGAGGGGACAAGACAAAAGCTAAGAAAAGGCCGAAAATAAGAAATTTAAAACGCCGCTGAAAAGACGAAAAACTGAAAAGCGAAGACGGAGGACGCGGGCCATGAAAGAAGCCGCAGCATGGCTTCATTCTGTTCGATACGTTCTTTGTTGGAACACAGTCAGAATATCTACAGCATAAATGAGACACAAGGCGCTCTGGCGGTCAGTTTTTTTCATGTACTCAGTATGCATGTCGAGCATGTGTACACGTACGAGTACATAGGTTGTGGTTGGCTGACTTGGCCTCGGCTTGTGGTGTGCAGCGTACCAGTACGAGTTCCGCTCACCTGCTTGGGGTCGAGGGCATGTCTCATACACGGGCAGCCACAACCACGACCACAACACTACATCATCCATGAGTTATGCAAGTCCGAGACCTCGCCGTACGGAGATGCTTGAATAGAGACGAGACATACAGCGACATACAGCGACACATTCAAGCACTACGGAAGGACGCCAGACAAGCGCCACACAAAGAGAACACAGGCCATGGCGGCACAATGGAATAGGATAAATCGGCCTCGCCAGAAGTACGGCTAACTATTCACAATGCATGATCCCTGTCGTCGAGGCTATAAGATGAGAGAGGAGGGAGAGGAGGGCGAGGAAGAAGAGATTAGAAGGCTGGACTCCGACAATGTGCAGTACTTGTGTTTGTTCTTGTGCGTGTGCACATGCCGCGTGTTATCCTTACAAGAGCGACAGCGTGAACGTGGTCTTTTGTGGACGCATTCCTCACGAGTCAGGACGTTGTGTTTAGCACTGTAGAGGCAAAGATGGGCGTGCACAGCGTGATAGTCGCGTGGAATGGCGCTTCTCCAGCGGTTTGGTTATGGTGGGCTCCCGAGACAGTGAGGTAGGGTAGAGCAGCGGAAAGGAAGAATATAGAGAGAGGGAAAGATGCAAATAGAGGAAGAGAATGGGAAAGTTGGGTTTACGACGCGATTTACTACGAATGCCTCCTTTAGGTTCGTCTTGCGCACGCAGTCTTTCTCCTGCTAATAGCGGCCGCTCCGTCTGAGCAGCGTCGTCACCTTTGTTCTGACTTCGGTCTCTGCGCTATCCGGCACACTATTGTAGGCGAGCGCAGACTGACATCAGAGGAAGAAAGAAGAAGAGCGAACAGCGAAGAGCAAAGAGAGAAAATATAGACAATAAAGAAAGAAGGGTGACATCATAGTAGAGGACACTGAAAGACGATCCATGAGATCATGAGTGAGTGATGCAGTTCTAGATAGTAGAAATGAGTGAGTCTAGAAGAAATACAGAAGAAATACAGAACAGACTACTGATATGGTAAGATATGAATATAAACAAACGGATTTTGAATACTAAAACACACACATGCCTAAAATCAAACACGATGTCGTCCCTACAAACATCAGACGTCCACAGCGCTAACTGTACACAGTGGTAAGATGCTCAATGCCTGACAAGCTTCCCCCGCCGGCTGCTACACCTCCGTTCTCTCTTCCTTTTGGCTTTTGGCTTTTGGCTCTTGGCTTGGCTTGCTTTGGCTGGGCTTCTGGGCTATTCCAATCAGATTCTTCGGACTTGTACATTTCGTCTGTCTTCATAGTTCCGGTATTATTATTGGCTCTGGTGAAACCTTTGTACTAGTGCTGGATGGTCCTCTTGATCCTCCGTTCTCGAGATCCATGTTGCAATTTATCTAATTTATCTCCTTATACACACCCCCCTCCCCTTTTAGATAGAAGACAACTCTGTTTTAGCTTCTTTAGCCACACTGGTTCAGACGTACATGTACTTGCAGCTGCCAGCTCTCTCAGTACTTCAGTCTTCATATTACTGCACGGACTTGGGCCTCGTCTCGTCGTCTTGAGATTGCTCTGTTCTATTTACTCTAATATCCTCTTATTCCATTCTTATTCCTCTCGTCTCTTATTCTACTCTCTTCTCTTCTTCTTCTTCTCTTCTTATTCTCTTCTTATTCTCTTCTCTATTCTTCTCTCAGCAACCAACCTCGACACGAGACGTCAACACTTTCTTATGTTCTCTATTACACCAATCTTCACCGCTTGTGCACCCTCACTAAGACTGCAAGACATCCGATCTTTCTAGATCGACGTCCTTGTCTCTTTGGTTGTTCTCTTTGATATCGATCTTACAGAATACGCAGAGTGAGGTTCTTCAGGACTTCTCAGCGGAGCGTGGCCTGCCTTCACCTCGGCCGTTCCTGGCCCTTTGACGCCCAGATCCAAAAGGACCCTTTCTTTCATCGCTCGTCCCAATACTATCCAACATTCAATAGTGCTTTCCATTGCACTTTGTTGTTTCTGGTTTTGGCTTGCTTGGTCCCCAGCGTCTGACCGGAAAAAGTACAACGACCCCCTCAATATCACGATTTGTTGCTCATTGCTGCTCAGCTCTCGTTTATTGTTTTGTTTATCCTTGCCGTCCTCCGCTTTTCACGTCATACCCAGCTAGTGAATTCTTACTACTTTATAATATATTTGAATATTCTGATCTGAATATTCCATTACCCTTTTCCCTCTTTGTCACTTCCTAATTTCATCTCTTCCTCTTTTCATCTTTTCATCTTCTTCTCATCTCAAAAGGTGCATCCGTCTTCGTCTTCTCTCGTTTTGTTTCATGCAAACGCTAACCAGCCCAGTATCTACATCAGCAACTCACACACTGCTTGTAGGGCAACCTACCACACCGCAGCTATGTCTGAAAAACAATCACAACCGCGCCAGTCGGACGGCTATTTTACCGCACCCATCCATGAGCAGCCCCAGGATGAGTTCGTCCAGAACCCCCCCTATGGCCAGAACACCAGCACCACACCCACACCCACCCACAATGGCCCTCCTGTTACCTTGCAGCAGCTCCGGAATAACGAGCTCGACCGCAGCGTGCTGCCGCCCTCGGGCTACAACTCGCGGCCACTGTCTGTGGCAGACCGCTCTATGCGCTCGGCACGCTCCGGCGCCTACTCTGTCCGCACCCATGGCAGCGCCATGTTCCTCGACGAGATCAAGCACGAGGTCATGGTCAACTACCTGTACCAGCAGCAGTGCTCGCGCCTGTGGGTCGCCGAGGGCACCGGCGAGGTCGAGGGTGTCCTGCTGCGCAAGGCCAAGGGTCAGTACATGGCCTGCCCGCCCCAGCTACTAGAGTCGCCCATGGCTCTAGCCTGTGCCACGCTTAACGTGTCGTGTGCCATGACTGTCAACTCGCGTGTCATCAAGACGTTTTTGCAGTGGGCCCCCGACGCCGTTGACGTGCCGCTGCCCAACGGTCTGCGCATCCAGATCCTGCCCACCATTGAGGACCTGTCCCGCGCACGCAAGCACCAGTTTGCTGCCTTTGTGGCCTCGGAAGGCCTGCTCGTCGTCTGGGACGACGATGCCATGCACATTGTGACCCGTGCCAAGGACATTGAGGCAGAGCTCATGGGCCTCGTGTGGCGCTCCAGCAACGATGATGGCGATGACGAGAAGGCCGGCCCCAGCTACCTCGAGTACGAGATCGATGAGGAGAGCGGCGAGGTCAAGCCTGAGAAGCGTCCCGTGCACCTGCTCAACACGTGGCTCGTGACCTTTACTCTTATCCTCATCACGGTCTCGCTCGGTGCCGCATGGCGCCAGCTGGCCATTGAGGTTTCGGTAGACAACAGCTACATCCGGCTCGCGCTCGTCGCGCTGTTTCCCATCCAGATCTTCTTCACGCTCTTCTTCGCCCAGGTCATTATCGGCTGTCTCGCCCAGATTTTTGGCCCTGTGCGCCAGCTCACCGTCAACTCCAAGTTCTATTCGGCCCAGCGTCCCCAGCGCCTCCAGACGTCCATCCTGCCCCATGTCACCGTGCAGTGCCCCGTCTACAAGGAGGGTCTCACTGCCGTCATTGAGCCCACAGTGAAGTCCATCAAGCAGGCCATCTCGACGTACGAGTTGCAGGGTGGCTCGGCCAACATGTTTATCAACGACGATGGCCTGCAGCTGCTGTCCGACGAGGAGCGTCAGACGCGCATTGACTTTTACGCAGACCACAGCATCGGCTGGGTTGCGCGTCCCAAGCACGGCGAAAACGGCTTCCTGCGTCGCGGCAAGTTCAAGAAGGCCTCTAACATGAACTTTGCCCTCATGATCTCGTGCAAGGTCGAGGAAAAGCTCGGCGAGTACCAGCGCGGCCCCGAGTGGACCCAGCAGCACGAGGCCCGCGCCTACGAGCAGGCCCTCAAGGAGGTGCTCGAGGAGAACGGCCGTGCCTGGGCCGACGGCAACATCCGCATGGGCGACTACATCCTGATCATCGACTCGGATACCCGTGTGCCTCATGACTGCCTGCTGGACGCTGTCTCCGAGATGGAGCAGTCGCCCGACGTCGGTATTCTTCAGTTCTCGTCTGGCGTCATGCAGGTTGTCAACAACTACTTTGAGAACGGCATCACCTTCTTCACGAACCTCATCTACACGGCCATCCGCTACACTGTGTCTAACGGCGACGTGGCGCCCTTTGTCGGCCACAACGCGGTCCTGCGCTGGAGTGCCATTCAGCAGGTCTCCTACACCGACGAGGATGGCTACGAGAAGTTCTGGTCCGAGAGCCACGTGTCCGAGGACTTTGACATGTCGCTGCGGCTGCAGTGCGACGGCTACATCATCCGCCTCGCTGCCTGGGCCGGCGAGGGCTTTAAGGAGGGTGTTTCGCTGACGGTCTATGACGAGCTTGCGCGCTGGGAGAAGTATGCCTACGGCTGCAACGAGCTGCTGTTCCATCCCATCCGCAAGTGGCTCTGGAAAGGTCCCTTTACGCCGCTGTTCCGCAAGTTCCTGTTATCGCGCATCCGGTTCACCTCCAAGATCACCGTCATCTCGTACATCGGCACCTACTACGCCATCGGCGCGGCCTGGCTGCTTACGACGGTCAACTACTTCATCATGGGCTGGTTCAACGGCGCCCTTGACAAGTACTATGTCGACTCATGGCAGGTTTGGTTTTCCATCATCATCGTGTTCAACGGCCTCGGCAACATCGCCCTCGCAGTCATGCGCTACCGCATCGGCGAGCGCAGCATCCTCTATGCGCTCTACGAGAACTTCAAGTGGACGTTCCTGCTGGCCATCTTCCTCGGCGGCCTGTCGCTGCACGTGTCCCAGGCCATCCTGTCGCACATGTTCGAGATCAACATGACCTGGGGTGCCACGTCCAAGGAGGCCGAGTTCTCCAACTTCTTCATCGAGGTCCCCAAGGTCCTGAGACGCTTCAAGTTCTCGATGATCTTCTCCATCGTCTCTATTGTCGGCATGATCGTTCTCGCGGTCGCGCCTTTTGTGCCCTACGACTGGCGCATCAAGGACTTTGTCGCCATCCTGCCCATGGCCACCGTTGCCGCGTCGCATCTCCTGCTGCCGCTGGCGCTCAACCCGGCCCTGATGACCTTTTCCTGGTAGATGCACAAGGCGGTGCAAGTTAATGACTGGAGTTTGGGTTTGTTTGCATTTTATCGGCCTGCGTATACGTTACACCGCCACTGGCTGTATATACTCTTTGTCATTGGTTTCTATCGTTGCCATTTGCTTCCATGTTTTCTTTTCTTGTTTCATTTTTGTCTTCTTTCATTCTGCGTTATTCTTCGGGATCCGGTCGCATCACCACCTACTCTCCTTAATGTAATGGACAGGCTGGACGGCCAGCTACGACTTGGAACGACTAGACGTGCTTCGCACACCTATAGATAGTTATGATATTGCTTTTCACTCTTGGATATAGCTCGTTCGCAACGGATGATATCGTGCGTACCTTTGATGTAGACGGGATGTCGCCATTAGTCATGTCTGACGTAATCCGACTTACACGGCGTGCAAGACAGTGCCGCACAGTCCCTTCTCGCCAGACACACTGTACGACCCGCTTAATAAACATGTGGGTCCACTAACGCCGAGGCACCTATGACACGGCCGCTTATGGGCATGACCATTACCTAAGCGGACACCGCCTATGAGAGAGCTGATAAGGGAGGCGTGGCAGAATGCGGCATAGATAAGAAAAAATAAGAAAAAATGAGATTTTTGGAGGGGTCAAACTTTTCAGGGCCGCAGCTGGTCCGCCGCCTTTGGGTTGTCTTCGTGTCTTCTGCGTCTTCTTCCACATCCAACCTCAACCTCCTTTAACCATCACCACTCTATTTGCTTCGCTCACTACGCAAGCACACTCCTTGTAGGGCCTTTTCTCTCTTCCGTTTCCCAGTCCGCACCTTGTGCGAGGATCCGGGCCCCAACACACGCTCTCCATCATCTTTGTCTCTCCTCCTCATCGCGGGTCACCCCGTCGTCCGTAGCAGACACTCAGACACTCTCCACTCATCCTATACACACACACGCCCGCAATGGACGGCACAGCCATTGCCCACCGCCCGGCCAAAGATGGCAAGGCCGAGGTCGCCGCCGTTCTCAGCGCCGTCTTCAGCGCATCCACCTCGAACGCGTCCGTCGAAGCCGCCTACCAGCTCTGCGATCTTCTCCTGAACAACCCCGCCGCCGGCTTCCGCGGCCTTGCCGAGTACGGTGTCCTCGCCGAGATCAAGAAGGCCGCTGCCGACAAGAAGAGCGGCCTGCGCAGAGAGTCGGCCCAGAACCTGCTTGGTGCCCTCTTTGAGCGCTTCCCCCCCAAGCAGGCCGCCAGCGAGGTTGCCTTCCTCCTGCAGGATGGCGGCATGGTCGCCGTGGCCCTCGATGCTCTTGCTGATAAGGGCACGGTGGTCCGCAACGCTGCCCAGTACGGCCTCGATGCCCTGCTCGGCCACCTGCGCGCCGAGTCGCTCGTCGTCGGTCTGCTGCCCGCGCTCGTCACCTACCTCAACAAGCGCACCGGCAAGTGGCAGGGCACCGTCGGCGCTCTCAAGCTGCTGCAGCGCATGGCCGACAAGGCCAAGATGGAGATTGGCTCCACCAAGGAGGAGGCCATCGAGAAGGAGGTCCTGCGCGACCTCATGGGCTCCAAGCTCGCGTCGCTCATCCCCATTGTCGAGGCCATGATGAGCGACCTCAAGACCGAGGTCGAGAAGCAGGCCGTCATCACCATGACCAGCATCACATCGCTGCTGTCCAACGACGATGTCGCGCCCCGTGTGCCCCTGCTCATCGACACCATGCAGCACCCCTCCGTCCAGAGCCTGCAAAAGGCCATCCACGCCCTGGCCCACACCACGTTTGTTGCCATTGTCACTTCGCCCGTGCTTGCGCTGCTCACTCCCTTCCTCGAGCGCTCGCTCAACACACCCACAACTGCCCAGGAGGTTCTGCGCCAGACCGTGGTCATCACTGAGAACCTGACCAAGCTGGTCCACGACCCCATCGAGGCCCGTACTTTCCTGCCCAAGCTCCAGCCCGGTGTCAAGGCCGTCAGAGACCGCGCCGCGCTTCCCGAGGTCCGTGATATGGCCGCCCGTGCCCTGAGTGTCATGGATATTGCCATGGCCACCGACAAGGAGGGCAAAAATGTCGCCGTCGAGCGTGTGAGCGCCGATGACGTCGCTGTCCAGCTCTACTCGGAGGTCCAGAAGGCCGGTGGCCTTCTGCCCGCCGATGCAGACAACTTCAAGACCATCAGCCCCTACATCAGCTCCATGGTCGCCGAGGACGCCAACGCCCGCTACATTAACCGCATTCACACCAGCGTCGCCCCTTACCTCGGCCCGCTCCTCAAGAACTCGGCTGCTGCCGAGACCATTGCCGCTGCCGTCCAGCAGTACTACCTCGAGGAGGACCAGCGCAAGTTTGGTGTGCCCGAGAAGGAAGACGACGGCGAGGTCGAGATCGTCAATGCCGACTTCTCGCTCGGCTACGGCGGCATGCTTCTGCTGTCCCACACCAACATGCGCCTGCTCAAGGGCCACCGCTACGGCCTCGTCGGTCGCAACGGTGCCGGCAAGTCGACTCTGATGAGAAGCATTGCTGGCGGTAAGCTCGAGGGCTTCCCTCCCCAGGATGTCCTGCGCACCTGCTACGTCGAGCACAACCAGGGCGAGGATGCCGAGATCAGCATCCTTGACTTTGTGGCCAAGGACCCCACCATCGCCCAGGAGGGCCGCGAGCGCATCTCGGCCGTCCTGCTCGAGTTCGGCTTTACCGACGGCCCCGATGGCCGCCAGGCACAAAAGGTCGGATCGCTGTCCGGTGGTTGGAAGATGAAGCTGGCGCTGGCGCGTGCCATGCTGCAGAAGGCCGACGTCCTGCTGCTGGACGAGCCGACGAACCACTTGGATGTTGCCAACATCGCCTGGCTCCAGACCTACCTCAAGACCAACACCGAGATCACCAGTCTGATCGTGTCCCACGACTCTGGCTTCCTCGACGAGGTCACCACCGATATCTACCACTACGAGCCCGGAAAGAAGCTGGCCCACTACAAGGGCAACCTCGCCACGTTCGTGTCGAACCACCCCGAGGCCAAGAGCTACTACACCCTGTCCGATAGCATGGTCCAGTTCAAGTTCCCCCCTCCCGGTATTCTGTCGGGCATCAAGTCCCAGACCCGCGCCATTGTGCGCATGTCCAACGTGACCTTTGCATACCCTGGCGCTGCCGCGCCGTCGCTGTCTGACGCGTCGTGCCAGCTTACTCTATCGTCGCGTGTCGCCGTCATCGGCCCCAACGGTGCCGGCAAGTCGACCCTGATCAAGCTGCTGACCGGTGAAGTCATTCCCACCATCGGCAAGGTCGAGAAGCACCCCAACCTGCGTATCGGCTACATCAAGCAGCACGCTCTGGAGCACGTCGAGATGCATCTTGAGAAGACGCCCAACCAGTACCTGCAGTGGCGTTACCAGTTTGGTGACGATCGCGAGGTGCACATGAAGCAGACGCGCCAGATGTCCGATGCCGACCGTGCCCAGATGGACAAGATCGTCGAGCTCGGTGAGGGCATGGGCCAGCGCCAGATCGAGGCTCTTGTTGGTCGCCAGAAGTACAAGAAGACCTTCCAATACGAAGTGTAAGTCACCCCGCCCCTTGCCCTTCTCTCGACCAATGCACAAAACTAACCGAAACAGTAAATGGAAGCTCATGCTGCCCAAGGAAAACACCATGGTCACGCGCGAGACTCTGCTGGCGCTTGGTTTCGACAAGCTGATCCAGGAGTTCGACGATCACGAGTCGTCGCGCGAGGGTCTCAGTTTCCGTGAACTGCAGCCTGCCATCATCTCCAAGCACTTTGAGGACCTCGGCCTCGACCCCGAGATTGCCAACCATAACGAAATCGGCGGTCTGTCTGGTGGCCAGAAGGTCAAGGTCGTCATCGCCGGTGCCATGTGGAACAACCCCCACTTGCTGGTTCTCGACGAGCCTACTAACTTCTTGGACCGCGATTCGCTCGGTGGTCTTGCCGTCGCCATCCGCGATTTCAAGGGTGGTGTTGTTATGATTTCTCACAACGAAGAGTTCGTCGGCGCGCTTTCCAACGAGCAGTGGCACGTTGTTGCCGGCCGCATGACCCACCGTGGCCACGCAGCCGTGTCCAATGACCGCTTCGAGGACAGCAGCCGTCCCGGCAGCGGCATCAACACTCCTGGTGTCTCCACCCCGGGCATCATGAGCCCTGGCGGTGCTACCCCTGCTATGAGCAGCATGCAGTCGAGCGCCGTGAACAGCGGTGTCGAGGACAACGCAACAGGAGACCTCAAGTTCAAGGCCAAGAAGAAGCGGAAGAAGACCAAGAAGGACCTCAAGGAGCAGGAGAACCGTCGCCGCCAGCGTGAGATTGTCTGGCTCAACTCGCCCAAGGGCACGCCCAAACCTCTCGACACGGACGACGAGGAGGAGTAAAGGAGTTGGCTCGTTTGTGATGGGTTAAAAGTGCTTTTTTATGTCCATGTCGTATAGATGATGTTGTTTTTTTGGTTTTGTTTTTGGTTTTGGTTTCTTCTATTCCATTTACTTCCATTTTCTTTCCTTTTTTCCATACCTTTTGGTTCTTTGGTAGTATTTATTTTCCTTCCTTTACATTTGGGCCTTGCAATGGCCACAGCGCTTATAGACAGATTTGTCCTTCTTTTCAACTCATAGATGATAGCTGGGAATAGATAAAGTTGGTTTCACCTTTTATAAAAGGCATGTTACATTGAAGTCACTCGTAGATCATTATGAAACAGCAGTGGTTTACATCCTTAATGCGGTATATTCGAGACTAGTTTTTACTTTTATATTATAAGGTGAATCTTGATTGTGAGATGGACGAGCCAGCTTCCCAGAAGCGGCTTGAACATGGCCGGCACAAGTTCAGTTTCCTCCTTTCCGTATCCCATATCCAAACGAGCACGCACACACAAATGCCTCTGGAAGAAGGGTCTTGATGCCGGTTAGCTGTCACTGCCCAGGTGTGTCAACGCATTTATGCGCATGGGGTGGCAGATGCAGCGGCAGCAGCTGCAGCGGCGGTCTTGTTGGTCTTCTTGCCAGCGTGGTGACGGGCCTCAATAGCACCATCAACGTCACGGGCAGCCACGGCAGCGCAGTCGGAAGCGGCAGCAGATGCGGCAGCAGAGGTGGCAGCAGCGGTGGAAGCAGCAGTGGAAGCGGCAGCGGCAGCAGCGGCAGTCTTGGTCTTGTTTGTCTTCTTGCCGGCGTGGTGGCGTGCCTCAAGGGCAGCCTCGACGTCGCGGGCAGCAACAGCAGCGCAGTCCGTGGCGGCGGCGGCGGCAGCGGCAGCAGCAGCAGTCTTGTTGGTCTTCTTGCCGGCGTGGTGGCGGCGCTCGATCTCGTTCTCAAACTCGACGGCACGGGCAACAACGCAGGCAGAAGAGGCAGCAGCAGCAGCGACAACGGCTGTGGAGGCGGCGGCATCAGCTGTGGAGGCGGCGGCAACGGCAGCGGTCTTGGTCTTGTTGGTCTTCTTGCCGGCGTGGTGACGGGGCTCAATGGCCAGAGCAGAGACCGAAACGGCCAGGGCAAGGATCTGGAAGAACTTCATCTTGAATGTGTGAGGGGGGGGTTGAAGAGAATGGAGTATTAAAAGAGAAGGAATGAAGAGAGAAGAAAATAATATAAAATATAAAATAAAAGTGAAATAAAAAGTCAAGAAAGAATTGAATGGACCAGCCAAAGGATGTAAAGATGTTGAAGATGAAGAATGGAATGAGGAAAGAAAAGGCCAAGAGAGCATGAGAGAGGGAGAGAAGAGAGGCTTATATACAAGATCACGGCCGTGAACGGCGACCCAACGAAGGGGGCTCCGATGCACATGGACGTGGAGGCTGATTACCCTAAGGAGCAAGCTGCCAGCCACGATAGATGCAGCTTGACGCCTGGGTTGCATCGCGATGAGACGAAGACAACCTAGCGACGTTTAACAGCGACCCCAGACTGAATAGCTTGTTTTCAAACCAGCAGGGATCGAGGATAAACAGTTCCCCAAGAGAGGCACGGGTATCTGGACATCATGGGCATCCCCGAGAATCAATGGTAATCAGTGGGCATCGGTGGACATCGGTGAGCATCACATCGGGCCTTGGTCTATGTTTGGGTCATCACAGCGTGCCCGCGCATCACGGCACGCCAGCTGCGTGAGATAAGGGGTAGCAATACACGTTTGGCTATGCAGCGTTGCAGCGGCCGAGTCATGGATCCTCTGTTTATGTTTATGTATGATGCAACTATTATATTTTATTCTATTATTCCATTGATTCTGCAGTCTAATATTCGTGATATGTGTGATACGCTGCCACTCCCCTACTCTTGAGGCTCTCATACATCTCATATTCTATTTGATATCGATATCGATACAAATCCCTTTGTCGTGGATTGTCCTGGCAGGTTTGAGCTTGGTTTTGCTTATTTATATCGCAGACCCACCACCATGGAATGGTAGTGCCAGCGATCTCCCGATTGGCCAAGCCTCACCGTGACATCTCTTGCAGGAGTTGCTGCAGGCCGTGGCGGCTTGACGAAACACAACCCCGAGTTGTCTGCGACAGGGCCCAGCCAAAGCGGCCAAAGACCTGGGAAAGGGGCATCCCAACGACGCCGCCACGAGCATTTCGATATGGAGAATCGGGACCGAATCCCAGCAGCGTGACAGGGAAATGTCGCAAAGGAGCTGCCCAGCGGTATATGAGACGAAATAACTGTAAAGTAAAAAAAAACTTTGCTCATCGTCTCTGGTGCTTTGATGTTTCCATCTTCCCTGTTTTCTGGGGTTGGCCAGCTCCCAGCAATCTCTGTTGCATGGCCATCGCTGGTGGGTTTGAGATGCCTTGTGATCTCGTCCAATCATCCAGGACACAGTAGGTCGGCGTCTGTGAGATTTCTGCCAGCATCTCGCATTGCCATGCTGTTTGGAGCAAAGCTTGATTTTTCCGTTACCTCTTGTCCTTCTTGACCGTCTCTTGAGGGTTTGATGTGGTTTCACGTAGCGTTTGCCCCTTTACTTGGAGCTCTAGTGTTGACTCAAACGTGCTATCTGTGGGCTACTCATTGGATATTCCAATATTTTATTGGATTACGTACTCTGTAGATAAGATAAGATACGACAGCGTCGTAGGAGGAATGTCTAGACTATGTCTGGTGCATCGCCGCGGCGTACGGCCGTGATGTTGGCGAGGGAGTCGAGCTACGATAGGATGATGATTACACACCGATTGCTGTTGATAATGTGTCTGAGAATGAGAAACGGTGAATGGGTCGGTGAGGTGTTGCAGACACAGGATGTCTCGATATCACTGGCACAATACGTCATATAGTAGGCACTAGAGTGAGGGTTCTTATAGGTGCTAGACATCCGAATACAATTACCTACGCGTCGGATTCTAGGACTCATGGTGGAAGCCGCATGCTTGAACGAAAGGTTTAAGATTTGATATGTGCGGCAATATTAGTAACGAGTACGGAGTGTATAAATGCAAGTATAGAAAGTAGCGGAGCTGTGTCGATAGGGAGTGGTCGGGATGTTTGAATCCCAGAAGGGCTGGTGGACTCCGACTTGTTTGTTTACGTGATCAGCATCGTCACAATCAACATTGCGAATGTTGATGATTGAATATGTTTTTTTTTTGTTGATTTTAGGCGGGTTTGCCTTACTTTGTACTTTTGAGGTTTTGTGTGTATTTTGATAGATGGAATATGTGGCATTTCTGTTTATCTATGAAATTTATGAAATTGTATTGACATGATTATTTAGGGTTTGAATTAACATCATATACAGAAATAAAATGTATGAAAATAAAATGATAGCTACAGGAATAAAACATAAAAAAGGAAGTGAAGTATATTCAACAAAGAAACACAGACACGATGTATTTCATTTTGCCCTCGATACTAAGCTTTTCGATCTCTTAGATCCGAGTATATTTAGAAACTGCACTATCTTGCTGATAAAATTCCAACTCGGAATAGCTTCTAAACCCGTCCTTTGTCTTGTGGCCGATTTTGACAGAACAAAGTACCACGGTTGTCTTTGGAGTGTGAAGTAAGATACTATTATGGATGAACGATGATGTATCTTGAATTACATCAAATATTGTATTAATATCCGCAGAGCAATGGCCAACATCTCGAAAAGCCGTCGTCATCAACGATTCAAAAACTGCCATGCATAACCTGATTTGAGATATGCCGCTTACCACGAACAAGACAGAGATACCAGTGGCTGCAAACGTTGACAGGCGGCACGCACAGCCGGGCTGGGCATGCAAAAGAGTGTGGTGCGAAGACTACGAAGTAAATATACCGGATTTTTACATCGACGTAGCATATCACCACCATCAGAACGAAGACGACACTGGACCGGTGAACATGTGCGAATGCAAGTGAGCGGCGACCTGGGCTGTTTCGGAGAATTCGAATGTGCAGAAGGGCTGGCCACGACGCGGTGTTTACTGGTGTTTATGTGGCAGCCTAGAAAACGCGCACGCAAACGAGAACGAGCTGAGGGGAGAAAGGAGGTGGACAGAGACGAAAAAGTCGAAAGTGAGACTTTCGGGGCCGACTGAGGAAATGAATACGATAAATAGGAGGGCGATAAGCGACTGATATATCTTAGAGTATCGACTTGGAAATTGAAGAACAGGGCACGAGCAAGAAAGGCGCAGCGAGGAGGATGCCAAGCGTCCTTCTGTTCATGCACCCAAGGTGACGAGGTAGCAGCAGGCCAGCGAAGTATCGAAAGTTCGGCCTCGGTAGGCCCGTATGTTGTATGGAGGATAGTTGGCAGGAATCTAGAACACAAAGGAACGGCCGACACCCAAAGTGGACGCGTCAAACTGCACTGCCCCCTTGAAGGGGGTTGCAAGTTACGAAGTATCTTAAGATACATTGGCCGAGCTGGCAGCAGGCGACAAAGTACATCCCACTGCATAGTGCCCCTTTGCAGTACATCCACATCCACAGTCAGCTGTCTGATGCAGGCACGCAAGGCACGCTGCAAGACGGCCAGTGCCGTTGAGGTTGAGATAAAGAGAGCCACGAGAGCGAGACAAAGAGACTGTAACCAGGCTCCAGGACTGCCAGGGACCGACACAAGACCCACAGAAAGAATGGAAAAAGAAGGAAAGGAAACCAGGCCAAGCAGTCTACTCCGTACTCCGTCGCAAGGGGAAACTGGGAAAAACGAAACGGTGGTGGTATGCAGCATGATGTTGATTGCCTGCGGACTATACTCGTATGCATAGGGAGGGAGCATTGTAAGTATGCTTATGCTTGCACTCAGCATGTCGACTATACGACGTACACGACGTAGGCTCGTAGGCTGTCTATGCTGAGCCGATGCGGCTGCGAATGCCGTTGCATGCATAGAACAGCCTGCCGCCGATGCATACGGCCGAGCAGCACGACAGGGAACATCTCGTCTTTTGCCAGCGCGATTTGCCCACGATCAGTCTTCATCGAATGCCTGTGCTCGGGATCGCTGTCCCCCCGAATCTGCCCTCGGCCTGTGGTCGTATTGCTGCTCGCATCCCCTTTCCTCTGCTCGCATTCATGGAAGAGCGTGCATCCTCACTCGACGGACCATTGCCTCATTTCCTTTTTCCTTTTTCTTCTTCTCCCCTTTCTTCGTTCCTACTTTCCTCTTCTCCTCCCCCACCCACCCGACCTTGGCGCCCCTGACCTACTGCTTCGAGCCCTAGTGTCATCCCCCATTGACTCTTTGCTCCGCCTGGATGCAATAGCCCAGCCGCGCGTATGCCTCCAGATTTTCGATCCTAGACTCCGTAGCGCAGGCAATCGTCGTTTGCCACATCTCGTCGTAGACCGTACGCAGTCGACTTGTGCTCTGTACTCCCAGACTCCGTACTTAAGATACAAGCAGTCTCTTTCGACAGCATATGTCTATCCACTTTAAATCTCCCTCATTTCGTTTTTCTTGCATCCTTATTTGGCAGGCTGGCAGGCTTGTTTGGCTGCTGCCTTGATACACTGCTGCGTTTGCTGGCATTCTCGCATTCTCTCGCTTTCGTCGCTTTCCTTGGTTATTCTCTCCCTGTTTCGTTCCTGGATAGCACTCGGGATGGTTATCGCTACGCAATATCGTATTACTGTTTGGTAATATTTCCCCTTCGGTGTAGTACTTGTTTTCATTGTAGAATATTTCCCTTTATTTTGCATTTGATGTTCGCCAGCTGGCTCTATTTTAGGATGCCGCCGTATTCGTTGTCGATACGTATTGTCCGTCCACTCCCTGTAGCGAGTGTATGAGCGTATCGTACGGACTATACAGCACGTACCCGTATCTCTCTACAACGCCTTGCAAGAGAGAATCACCGGGTGCCTCCCTCTGGACTGCCTCTGGACTCCCTCTCCAAGTCCATGTCATTAAACCCGTAGGAAGAGTCCGGCGCCGTACCGTGCCCCACGTGCAAAATGCGAGTCTCAGAGCTGTATCTCGCATTGATTTGTTCTCTGGTGTTCCATGGTGCGCACCACACCAGATTGTTTGGTGTTCTATATCAGGACTGTTTGATGCCCTCTTCCTCGGACGCCTCTTCGGTCTGTCCTCATCACCTGCAAGCAATCGTCCGAATAAATACACAGCCCACCTCCCATATTGAGAACCTGCCATTCGACGTGCCCTTTCACACTGGAGCATTGGCAATACCTTGGCAAGCACAACCGACCGCTCCTGCCAACAATTGAACAGCAGGCCAAGAATAGGCACATCAGCAAACCGCCACAGCACACGGCAGGCGACAAAGACGACCACAATCACAGCAACAGTCGACCACGACACCATACCCGCCGACAATCGACTGACCAAACAGAAAAACGGCATCAACCGGTCGGTAAGTCGTTCCCTCGTCCGCAGGAAGAGGATAAAGGAGCCAGGATAAACGATGAAAAGGAGTGGCATAATAACTGTGGAGTGCAAGCGCACCAGTCTCCAAGAATGAAAGAGGAAAGAGGGAAGAGCAAGCAGCCCCAGACGAGCCCAGGCGGCAGGAGCGACCAGCAGCTCAATCATCAAATAACCGGGCGTCCCCATCCCCGTGGGCTCAGCCAATGTCCACAGTTGCCCCTTTGAACGCCATATGCTAATATTGCGCAAGGCCACCTTTTGTGCGACTCGACTCTTATACTGACGGCTTCGTCAATTGCTGCAGCTGCTCTCAATCACAACAACGAAAAGATTCTTCATTGCCTACACTGTCTCGACCTCGACCTCGACCACGACCACACCACGACCACTTCCACATCGACCTCAAGCACATCTTCCACCTCACCTTGACGGCCCAACTCTGAGACCCTAGTCGACTACGGTCGCTTTCCGGCCTCACGTCGTTTGACATTGTCGACGACATTGCCATCCATCCTTGAGACATCGACTCTTTGCCGACTCGACTCGCCTTCTCCCCACCGCACATCCCCGTCACTTCACAATGGCTGTGGCTGCCCGCGACACTGTCATGAGCGCCGAGCTCGTGGCTGACCGTATCGCCCAAGGCCAGACCATCGTCATCTACCGCGACTATGTGCTGCGTCTCGACAGCTGGCTCGACAGACACCCGGGCGGTCGCCTTGCCATCCTGCACATGGTTGGACGCGACGCGACCGACGAGATTGAAGTGTAAGTTTGTGATAGTCCAGTTGTTCGTCTGTTGTCTGTGTGTGCCTGTTCCCGTGGTCTTTTTATTCGACGTCCATTCCATTCGACGGTTATTTTGACAAGTTTGTCTTCATGACTGGTCGACTCGACGGCGCTCACTTGGCCTCTCGGATCCGCGCTGCCCTTGGCTTATTCCTCATTGCCGTATTCTGCCGCATCGCCTGGTATCCTCGTCCTTTATTGTTCGTCCGTTCATTGCTTGTCTGCTCGTCTGCTCGTCATCGCTTGTCTATGTTCTCGTTCTCGTTTACTCGGATCGTTCGTCGCTCGCTTGCATTGGTTCGTGCTCGTCAAAAGATGTTGCGTCTCAAGCGGCTACATAAATGGTCGTTCATCTTTGTCTCGTTCGTGTCGCTGGTATCTTTGCTGTCGTCGCATTCGCACTGATGCTCGTCTTGTTGCTTTGCCCGACGTGATTTGTCTCCAGTCCTCGTTGGAAGACAGGCACATCCGAAGACGAGTCGATCTGCAAAGGGGCGAGGACTTGAATAGCCAAATGCGAAACGCGAAAAGGGGAGATCGAAAAGGCAAGAAAGCAACAAAAAAAATGAAGTTGTCGAGAAAAACGTCAAAACGATCAAAAAGCATCAACAGCAGGAAAAGCACCAGGTGACGCCGGAAAAGACAAAAGCATCACCACCGTCGTCGTCAGACACACAATGATGGAATGGAATAAAGTCGAGTCAGATTCAAAGTACTGCGTGAAAACGTGGGTGGGGGAGATGGACTTTTTATCTCTTCCCCCTTCAAATCAGATCGCCGATGAGACATCCGAGCGATCCGAATTTTTGATTTCTCAGCACCCCAAAGCACCCCAAATACACCAAAACACACACAAAATCCCTAAATGCACTGCCAAAGTCCACACCCAACATTCCCATGCTTTCCCCGGATTTCCAGTACCCGTCACCATGTTGATTATTCCCGCCATGCATCTCTGACCGTTGCATCCGTCCTGCCAATTCCCGGACACTAACATCTCTAGCTACCACCGTGCCGACACCCTCAAGACCTTCAAAGCCTACCGCATTGGCCTCAAGCCCGATGGCCCATGGATGTCCAACACCCCTCCCATTCGCGGTGGTGTCTATAGCCGCCTTGGCGACAAACCACCCGTGCCCCTGGTCAACGTCGACGATGTCGATGACATGACTGGCGATGGCTCCGCTACCGATCCTGGCAGCGATTCGGAAGACTCCCTGGCCATCGACTCGGCCTCTGTCAGCGATGTTTCGTCCGAGTACAGCTCCGAGCCTCTGTCCAAGTGGCCTACCATGACCGACGTGACTGACGACGAGGACGCCGACGTCGCTGGCGCTGCCTTTGACAAGCCCTCTGACCCCTTCCTGTCTGTCCAGGGTATCCGCGCCGTCAACCGCCGCTGGAGCCGCCCCCCCAAGGCTGCCGCTGCCGAGCCAATGCTCTTTTCCGAGGCTGAGCACAAGGCTGCTGCGAAGACCGGCAAGTACAACTACACCGACATCAACGAGTTTGCCGACCGTGGCATCCAGCACGAGGCCGACGTCGACACGACCGTCTACCCCTCCGTCGACCCCGTCCTGCAGGCTTCCATCATCCAGCGCTACCGCGACCTGCACCAGCGTGTCCAAGCCGAAGGCTGGTACGAATGCCCCTACCTCGAATATGGCAAGGAGGCTGCCCGCTACATCACGTTGTTTGCCATGTTCGTCGTCACTCTGAACAAGGGCTGGTACATCCCCTCTGCCATCTTCCTCGGCCTCTTCTGGCACCAGATCATGTTCACGGCCCACGACGCTGGCCACCGTGCCATCACCCGCAACTTTGTTGCTGACAGCCTTATCGGCATGTTCGTCGCTGACTTCTGCTGCGGCCTGTCCATTGGCTGGTGGAAGAGCAGCCACAACGTGCACCATCTCATCACCAACCACCCCGAGCACGACCCCGATATCCAGAACGTGCCTATCTTTGCCACCAGCCCGGCGTTTTTCAAGTCCATCAAGTCCAGCTACTACAACGGCTTCACCTTTTTCTGGGACGCCGCTGCCGACTTCCTCGTGCCCTACCAGAAGTACACCTACTACCCCATCATGGGCGTTGCTCGCTTCAACCTGTACCTGCTGTCATGGCTGCACGTTTTCTCGCCCAAGGCCTTTGCCCTCGGCAAGAGCACGGCCTGGTGGGTCCAGCCTACTGAGATCTTCTGCATGTCCTGCTACTGGTTCCTCTTTGGCTACTGTCTCGTGTGGCGCACCATCCCTACCTGGACCGATCGCATCATCTTCGTTCTCGTCGCCCACGTCGTCACCATGCCTCTGCACGTCCAGATCACCCTGTCCCACTGGGGCATGTCCCACTCTGACCTCGGCGAGTCCGAGTCGTTCCCCCAGCGCCAGCTGCGCACCACCATGGACGTTGACTGCCCGGCCTGGCTGGACTTTATCCACGGTGGCCTGCAGTTCCAGGCTGTGCACCATCTGTTCCCCCGCGTGCCCCGCCACAACCTCCGCAAGGTGCAGGTTCTCGTCCGCGAGTTCTGCGACGATACCAACATCCCCTACGCCATCCTCAACTTCACAGACGGAAACGCCAAGGTTCTCGGCCGCCTGCAGGAGATTGGCGAACAGGTGAACATCATGGTCAAGTGCCAGAAGCACATGGCTGAGACCGGCGAGAGCGGCCTTGCATAGTCCCGACTCGCTCTTGCGTTTGCTTCGTTCCTTTTGTTCAGTCCATTCGTTTCATCTGTTGCATTTCCATCATGTCAGCATGTTCTTTCTTTAGTCACATTTCAATATGTCATTCAATATGCCATCGCCATCTCATCTTATCCAATCTCGTCTGCCCATGTTCTTCTATTATTTTTAATGTCGGTATCAAGTCAGTTCACTTTCAAAAGCACGTTTGATCTTACTCAATCTTGACCTGGAGTCTTGCTTCTTCACTGGCGATACGCCATGCATCGTTTTTTGTCTCTTATAGCCGCTTTGCTTTATTCTGCTGTCTCTCTTTCTTCTTCTCTTTTTTCTTTTCTCTTTTCTCTTTCCTTGTTTTTCAGTTTCCTTGCCTCGACTTCAGGGCCGCTATTTCCCATAGCGCGCCCTCTGCTACAGTTGTTTCAGTTACACGGACGGGAAGCTCACCGATCCACATGACCCTTTTTTTTCTTTTTTTCTTTTCTGCACAATATTCTCTTATAGAGTAAACACTAGACAATCAACATGATTCAAAAACTTGCACTTTTTATTTTTAACGCACATCTCTACATCTTGACCACTATATTGCCATAGCACGAGTACAATAGCGCTCCCAGCATAATTTCCCTCTCTTTTAGGAACCCACGCCAAAACAACTCATCGAGCCTACATAGGAACTCCTTCTAGAATAACTCTCAGCAGCCATGAGCTCTCAATCTCCTCGGCGCGCGAGATCAGCTCTTCCACGTCCCAGTTCGCCCAGACGAATTTGCCTCGTAGAAACTTCGCTTCGGGTGACGCCAGCCACACCAAGAAGGATCCAGGGAGCTCAGCTGAGGTAGAGTTAGTATAGGTAAAGCCCAAGGGGAGAGAAGTGCACATGCGATGCCCATCGCTGCCAAGACAACACCAAGTACATACGTTTATCCAGCCCATCGTATTCCGTGTCCGCGTTGATCTCTGTGTCGACGATGCCCGGCTGGACATTAACGACGTGCAGGTCTGGGTTTTCCGCCGCGACGTAGTCGAACAGCTTCGTGGCGGCAGCCTTGCTGACGGCATACGCGAACTGGCCTTCGAGCTGGGCTATGTGGCCAATGCACGATGAGATACAGAAGAGCTTGGCGTGCTGGGCAGCCAAAGGCAAGAAGGCCTGCACGGCGTTGATGGATCCCACCACGTTGGTCTCGAAGCCACGCCTAAATTCGTCTAGGTCGTAGCCTCGCACCGAGCCCCTTGCCGGCAGCACACCCGCGTTGGACACAAAGATGTCAATCTTTCCCACCTGGTCCGTGATGCTCCCAAGGGCGGAATCCAGCGTTGCCCGCTGGGCGATGTCAGCCGTCTCAAAGAGCACACGGGTGCTCTGCCCACCGCCGGCAATGGAAATTTCCGCAGCAGCTGCTTGGAGACGGTCGATGCGGCGTCCGATGATAGCCACAGACGCGGCACCAGCCTGGGCGAAGGCGATCGCGACGGCTTTGCCGATACCCGTACCTCCACCTGTCACAACAACGTTCCGTCCTGCTGCTGATAGCTCTGGTCTCGTCGGTGCGATCGCAGGATATGGCTCGCTGTGCCATGTCTTGGTGAAAGAGACGAAACCCGGGAGTGGATTTTCACTGATGCTCGCCATGGTGTAGCTGTGGATGATTTGTGTATTGTGTATTGTGTATTGTGTGAGTGCTTATGAGAGAGCTTGGTAGAACGAGAAGAGATACTTCGGGCGGTCCATCGTTTATATGTACAAGTTCAAAATTTCTCCCAGATTCTTTGGGTGTGAGAAGCAGCAGTGAGAACCATACGACTGAGATGAAGGCGGCGGGAAACTTTGTAATCTAGACCTTCCACGGAGGCTCCGAATAGTCATCGACCCAAGAGGGCTTGCTCCTGGTGATGTATAAAACTAATTAGCGGTTCCGCGGAAGAACAGCTTCAAGCTGGGACACATACTAAATCGAACAATAATACGCCATCACTCAACCCTGCAGGAGAGCTCAGGATATGGCTTTACCGGCACGTACAGATGATGCATTACGCCCGAAGAAGAATACAGAATAAAGATAGAAGACCGGATTTTCAAAGCAAATAGACTGCGCATGTAGATAGTCGAGGACAGCGTATATATGGACTTTATTCTATATAGCAGGTGGGAAGCAAAGATGCCAGACAATATCTGCACCACCTAGCTCTTCCAGATGCCATTTGGGCTGCCGCAGACGGCTGACCGGACGTTGTCAAATAGTTACCCTAATCAAAACTCAAACAAAATAGATGGGAAGATTTCGTCCGTTGAACAGACTGTCAATGATGGCACAGGATGACTCCCCCCCTCTAACGCTATACTGCGCGCGTGCGAGATGAGTTCTGTACATGTATCTCGAATATTCATCAACATGTCCGTGTTCACTTGCTTTGCCAATTCGTCTACGAACCGTAGAGCTGCATCCGCTAGTGCGAGGTCGCTCTCAATCGTTCGATCAAATGGGTTGCATATAATATGCGCCGCCAGGCACATTAGGCCTGAGACATATGCGCAGACAGTCATCCTATTCGATGGCGAGGGCGAGTGGTTCGCATGGTTAGTTGCTAGTATCTTGCCATCATTATCCGTATTAGAAAGATTGTTTTCCTTACCAGATGAAAGATGCATCCTTTCTTGGAACGCTCACAAAGAGACGCATGTAATCTCGAGATTCGTCTACGAGCGTCTGCCAGGCTAGGGGCAGCAATAGCACCGACGACGGCTCCGGCGATGACGGGTTCTTTCCTGCGACGGCACTTCTGCCGTAGTTCTGGAGTCCCTGGACCCATACTGGGTTCCATGGGTGGGCTCGGTTGACCAGACAAAGGCAAGTTAGGCGAGCAGAGTAGAGGACGCACAAGGGCCTCGACAATCCTAGTTGACTGCCCGCCGACAGACTGCCGGGGTGGAAGCCATGCGGTATCGACGCCATCCAGGCGTCGAGCATGTTGCCAACATCTACTACATGCTGGGTGCGCTCCTCCACACTGCAGTTTTGTGTTTGTACCGAGAAGAGACAGTGATAAACTTTCCCTTGGATGCGCGCGAGCTGGATTCGGGCGAGAAAAAAATCCATTTGGCCAAGGCCGTCAGCCGTGGACACACACCCTGCCTGGTCACCGGGTTCATTTGACGGCAGATCGAGGTCGATCTCAGCCTCTTGCTGCACCGGGGTCTGCCTGATTCGCATGCTGATATCCCGGTCGAGGACGTACGCTATCCAAAAGACCCGGCTACGCTGCAACGCTAAGCGTCGATCTAGATGTACAGAACTTCTCCTGGTCTGCAGTCCAAGCCGATGTGCCAGGCGTATTGCGGTGGCAATAAGGATTGTGGGTGGCCCCAGATCCTGGGAGCCCTGCAAGAGCATGACGAGCCCGACAAGCACTTGCACGCTGACAAGGTCTGTGTCCCCCATGATCACTTCTGTGAGTACTGACTGCGTATTGTTGACATGCTCGGCTGTGCGTTTGGTTGGATTCGGGCTCGCTACGTCGGCATCGTTGAAGCGAAACGCGAGCGCGAGAACGACGTTGATGACCGCCCACGTCTTTGCATTTCTGCTGTCTGGAAACCAGTACCACCTCCTCACCGTATCTAGCAGTGTTGGAGGATAGAAAAGAGGCAGGATTGAGTTGGAAGTGGCTAGGTACTGCTCGACAATGGGCATCACTTCCTGTAAGGGCGGTAGGTCTCTGGTGGTATTGCGCACACTGCCGCTGATCTGCCGGACTTGCTCCATCTCCGCATCCAAACAAGATCCCTGCGTGGCCCCAGCATTGAATGCGGGGTTTGCGAGCTTTTCGACCTTCTCCGAAAGCAGCTTTATTTCAGCTTCAAGGCTCTCGACACGAGACTGCAGGGCAGCTTCTGCTTTGGCAGGCTCTTTCTTCCCGGGCCGTGTCTTCCGACTGGCAGAGACGTAAGTACACGCAGAGTCGTACACTATGCAATTCGAGCACCGAGGCTTCTGCGCGTCGCATTTGATCCTCTTTCTGTAGCAGAGATCACACGCCTACCAGGCCTGGTTAGCAAATGATACAACGATATCACTGGCCAACGGGGTTTCATAGATATCTTACTTTTCGTTGTTCATTGTTTCTTCCCATGCTGCTTCTTCCCGTTCCGAACGTTGACGACAATCTTTGAGAGTAGAGATGTTGATGTGAATGCTGGAAGATAATTGTTGACATGAGTTTATAGGCGAGTTCCGCGGAACCTCCGCTGACAAATAGCACAATAACTCCTGCCTAGCTAGCAGTGCAAGCACCAGCCCGTCGATAGATGGGCCGGCTGTTGCGTGGCTGCTGTTACTGCCTATCCGGTCTTTTCTGTTTTATGATTTACTAGATTGGCCTATGCCTTTGTAATCCTGCTAGTGACTTTGTTAATTGTCGAACAGCTCGCCATGCTACTCTCGATACAAGAAATGTAAGACTTGAAGTTATTAATTCAACCTTTTCCTTTATTTTGGTCTAGTCTAAGACTAACATCGTTTTGTGATTGCCTACCAAAATTTTAATATATATATAATCTTATATTAATATCACGTAATAGATCATTATTTAAAAGAATGTTACAATGCATGTCTGCCCGAAAGATTCTTGCTGTACATCGTATTCTATAATTCTGCTACTTTATGGTAACCTCCTCGAGTGTTGTTGTATACGTGGCGTTGATTTAGAGTCGTTGATGTAAAGACTTAGCCTCGCGCCCCGAGAAGATCGTCAATGTCACGATGCCGTGGATATACCCCGTAGTATTGATTAATTAACTACTTAATTCGGGAGTAAAGCTGGAGGGGCTGCCTGGTTGCCAGTTCACGTGAAAGACAAGTGCGCTCCCAGACAGTAATTGTGGGCTACAGGCCTCGCTGCCCCGATAAGATACCGCAAACGTCTCGTATCAACCCGGCGAGCCTATAATTGGCGAATACCGGCCCTTCTGACTACATTGATCAGCCCTCGACGAAGTAACAATCTGAATACAAAGCTGACGTCTTGGCATCAGAATGGCCATGCGTTGTCTGAAGGAGAAGCGAAGTAAGGATAATGTCTCTCCCCCGCCTCGCTGGTACGACGTACATCGTACACGGCTGTTTCAACGGCAGTGGAGGTTCAAGAGTGGAGGGTCCTCATTTGTTCGAGACCCGATGATCTGGAGTGGGGGATGGCGTCCACGTTGCATACTGCGAAGCCGAAACAGGATCCCCCGGAACGGCTTCGCACAAGTGCGGAGTTGGTACACGAGAGATGGCTCTAATAGCAGACGATATACACACCGTTTATAGGCACAAATAGGAGCTGATTATGGCTAGAGCTGCCTCACATACTTCATAGATCAAGTTTCGGCGAACCGAGCCTCTGTTTATCACTGGCATCGCGATACGCCTGGTCGTCCCCACCCCTTCTTGGTGCATGGTGCATAACAGAAGTGGGGGATAAGGCACACCAATGAGACAGGCCGTATTATCTTGAGGGATCACCGCCAAACATTGGTAGACCGTATAAGAGCTGACGAGGGAAGCTTTTCTTGTCGAGGATGATCAGCTCGATTGTCATCTCTATTCTTCCCATCTTGTCCCACACAAAGTTTCACCATGGAGCTTACATACTATATCATCTTGGCCGTTGTGGCTATTCCAGCTTGGTGCATTGCCTACTGGATCGTTCCCTACTTTACGACTTACAAGCATCTCCAACACATTCCCGGCCCCTTTATTTGCAAGTTCAGCAACATCTGGCTGGCTCTTGGAGCTCGCCAGAGCCAGAAGTTTGCATGGGTTGACTGGGCGCACCGCAAGTACGGCAAGGTTGTCCGTGTGGGCTTCAACCATGTCTCCATTGCTACCCCCGAGGGCTTGCGCACCGTCTATGCCCACGGCAATGGATTCCTTAAGGAGTAAGTGAATCCAATATAATTTATCGGAATGGTAAAAATGAGACCTACCATGTGCAATGCTGATATTCTAGTACTTTCTATAATGCCTTTGTTTCCGGCGTCCCCGGCGTCTTCAATGTCCGTGACCGCGTCGAGCACACGCGCAAGCGCAAGATCGTGGCGCACGCCTTCTCCCCCGGTGCCGTCCAGGATTTCGAGGCTCACATGACGAGCAACCTTGTCCGCTGGGTCGGCCAGCTCGACCGTGTTGCAGCCCACCCCAACCAGCCCAATGGATTTGCACACATCAACATGATGCCTTGGTGCACCTTTGTTGCTTTCGACATCATTGGCGATCTTGCGTTTGGTGCTCCGTTTGGCATGGTCGAGCGCGGCCGTGACGAGTGCGAGGCGGCTCTCAGCAGCACTAGTAAGGGATACAAGGTCGAGGCTGGCGAGAAGCCTCCGATCGTCTACGTCTCGGGTGCCGAGACCCTGAACCGTCGTGGCGAGGTCAGCTCTACCCTCGGTCTTTTGCCACAGATCCGCCCCTTTGCGAAGTACCTACCCGACCCCTTCTTCTCCCGTGGCCTGCAGTCTGTGGCCAACTTGCACGGTATTGCTGTTGCTGCTGTCGACCGTCGTCTGGGCTCTCAGGAAGCCGCCGAAAAGGGAGAGGCCGGCCCCGGTAAAATTGCTACCAAGGGACGCCACGATATCTTGGAGATGCTCACGCGGGCAAAGGACGCAAACGGACAGCCTATTGGCCGCCTCGAGCTGATCTCAGAGGCACTGACCCAGCTTATTGCTGGAAGCGACACCGTCTCCAACACTGCTTGTGCCGTCTTCTACTGGATCATGCATGGCGAGCGTGCCGCACCCGGCACAATCATTCCCCGCCTGCAAGCTGAGTTGGATGCTGCTATCCCGACTTTGGATGAAACTGGTATCAACGCTGTGGCTCGCCACTCGCAAGTCAAGAACCTGCCATTCCTGCGCAGATGCATCGACGAGGCTATGCGTTTGCACTCTACCTCTGCTCTGGGCCTGCCTCGTATTGTGACAGCCTCCGAAGGCATCCAGTATGCCGACGAGCATTTCCCCAAGGGCACCGTTCTTTCCGTCCCCAGCTTTACTATCCACCACGATGCTGATATCTGGGGTGCCGATGTCGACGAGTTCCGTCCTGACAGATGGCTTACCGCTACTCCGCGCCAGCGCATGGGGTTCAACCCCTTCTCCTTCGGCCCTCGCGCCTGCGTCGGCCAGAATGTCGCACACATGGAGCTTGCCCTTATTATCGGTACTGCGTTCCGTCGCTACGATTTTGCTCTCTACCAGGAGGTGCTCCTCTCGCAGGAGGGCTTTAGCAAGAAGCCAGTTGACTGCTTCATGGGCATCCGCCGGAGATAATTGACTGGGTTGAATAGAGTTGTTTCAAGATAAGGCGGGGGAAGCTGGAGATAGTGTGCTATGCTGGCATCGGAGATTATTGTAACCACTAAAAATGTCTGTATTATGAATAGATGAATATAATCGTCACACCCCAGGTTTTGGATGTGTTAACCGCAACCCCCACTTTTGTGCTATATAGTGATTTCGATGATTTTCACCGCGGACTTCTCCGCACGGAGGAAAGTTTATTTAAGCTGCATCTTCGCGTTTCGCGACAAGCGACCCCATATAAGATTCGCTGTATATTTGGGTCTTTAACGCGAGCATACAAGTACGGGGTATGTTGCAGTCGGCGATCTTAACGTAATTCTATGGGTACATCTGATGAGGTGTCATGCATGAGTTTTGTAATTACTGGCAGGTATTTCTGTCGTGTGATTATTGATTCGGGATGAAGTTTAAGCACATGCAACCTCTTGAGCGAAAAAGGCGACTGGCTGTTTCGGATTAACAGCATCCTCCGCTGTCTCACTGTTTCCACAACACATACGAATAATACGAGGAGCAAACTTGTCGAGGCCGTCAACAGGCTTGCTTCCTGCTGCACATTTTCCGTCTTTGTGCAACATACTTCATACGTGTACGAGAAGTCGAAATGATATAAGCAAAGAAGTGGAAAATAGTTAGATTCATAAATCATCCACCTTCATTACTATTAACGTAAACCCATCACATTTTTGACATGTACCCGCACCTAAACAGACTCGGTCTTTGAAGTAACAATACGCTTCTCGAGATCACCTGAACCGGGCATAACCTCGACGGACGATGCCTCAATAACAGCAATGTCTTCTTCCGGCCGCACATAGTCGCGAGGCTCCTTCCACGTGGTCTCCACGTGTGCCGGGGGCCAGATCTTGCACGATCCCCAGAAGACAAAGGCGGACAAGAACAGGCCAACCCAGTATGCGACGTAGTAAAAGCGAGTAAGTCCGATAGGGGCCTTGACTCCCATGTTGTTAAGGAAGCCGTAAAAGTTGGGGGCAATGCCGATAAAGTAAGCAGCAAAGGCACGCAAGTTGAAGCCGTGCCAGTAGTAGTAGACGCCGGACTTGCTGGAAGTGTAACAGTCGGGAATGATAATGTAGCCGCGGCTGATGAGATAGTACTGGACGAGGAGGATACCGGCGATGGTGGACAGGAAGATTTGGTACGACGAGAGGAATCTAACAAAGATGACGGCCGAGCCCTGTTCACTGTTAGATACGGATCAATTTGACTCGGAGAGAAAAAACAACTTACCAAAAGGTACCAAGGGTTGATAGCGACAGTGAGGACGGCGCAGATAAAAAAGCCGCGACGCACAGTCACGTACTTGGGGAACAGCGCAGCGATATCGTTACCCGCTGGAAGCGAGTTCTCAAAGATCGCGCTGAAGATGCACGAGTAGGCAAAGCAGAGCGCGATGAAAAAGGCACCAGCACGCGTCTTTGAGGTATAGTCCATGACCAGGAGGTCGTCAAGGAGCGTGATCGGGTTCCAGACGACCTTGCCAAAGATGACCTGGCCGCTGGCGCAGACAAGATTGCCAAAAATGGCAACGATGAAGTTTGCAATGGGAAAACCAGCCAGATTACCGAGGATGACATCCGTGTTCTTAGTAGCATACCGCTGGAAATCGGCAGCGTTCGAGGCAAATGTGGCACAGTTGGCAGCGCCGAGCATGATGAAGCGGAAGATGAGCCAGCTGCGCTCGGAGCCGTGCACAGTGCTGCCCTGGTGCACAACAGGTCCGAGACCACCGGCCTTGGTAACGGTCCACGCAAGCATGGCAATAGCACAGACGAAGAAGACAAACACCTTGGCGTAGATCAGGCCGCGCATCTTCGGGACTGGCACAACAAGGAAGAAGCACATGATAACCCAAAAGATCACAAAGCCAATCATGCCACCCGTTGTCAGCGCCGAACCTGAGCCCATTGTGTTCTTGATTCTGGCCATGCCAGGGAAAATGGCGTGCAGCATGACGTAGATACACTGGCCGCCCTGCACGGAGTTGACACCGTTCCAAACAATGGCCATGACCGCGCGATTGAACGCCGGCCACCAGGCACCGTAGACACCAAAGGCCGTGCGACACAGAACAGGGAAACCGATGTGGTACGTGGCACCGGCGCGACCGTTGAGTGTGATGATGATGGCGATAAGACATTGGCCGCCGAACGAGCAGGCAAGCGACTCCCACATGCTCAGGCCGAGTGCCTGGCCGGTAGACGCCGAGTACCAGTTCGAGACGGTAGCGGTGGCCGAGAACCAAAAGGTGAAGTAGGTGAGCGAGTTCCATTTGCGGTCCTTGAGGGCCAGCGGCCGGATGTCGTCGTTGACAAGGAAGCCATCCTCGCTCTCGCCGCCCTCGACGACCAGGTACTTATCGTGAAATTCCTTGAAGCCCATTGTGCGTTGCGGTTATGTCGGAGCTGGAGAGTCGTCGATGCAAGACTTGCAAGAGACACGGCGTCGCGATCGTGACATGATGTTGTTGACGAGGCACAGAGTCCTGTTTTATTGATACTAATTACACAAGCAAACCAGGCGGTTGATCATAAGCACGTGTCTGTGCATATAGGTGGGAAAGATAAGGACAATGCAACAAGGCGCGCCCATTGGCTAGCGCGGTGTAAGTTCCAGATGCAGCAAGGGCGGGTTTCGACGGAGCCCGACGGTAATATAGACTTAGTCCACCTTCCTAGCTCGGACAGCGTCACAATGGAGCAAGGATGTCGGATTGCGGTGGTCCTCGACGGTGGTTACTGTTGATTTGTAGGATGCGGAAGGCTGCCACTGCTATCGGAGCAATCCTGACTGATAAATAGCACAAAATGTAGCTAGATAACCAGAGGGTGGTGCGGGCGAGACTCCAAAAATGGAGGGGAGATAGGGAGATATATATGCAAGAGGAATAGCAAACGGTCTGGAAGCCGAGAAACACAAAAAGAAGAAAGAAGAGAAGAAAGGAAACCATATAGAAACAGAAGATCAAAGTCAAACAAATCAAACAAATCAAACAAATCAAACGAATCAAACACAGGTGCCACCGATAAGATACGCATAACAATAATCAAACCCCAGCTTCTGTGGACAGCATCATGAGCTCCACTGTCACGATCACCGCCCCCGCGGCCCCTGAGACCTACCAGCTGGAGCTTCAGTCAGCCGAAGGCCCTGTGTTCCGCACGGTGCTCAAAACGGAGCCGCGCAACTGTGATCTGTCTGATGTCCCGGTGATCGATTTGGCAGGTATCAATGGCACGGCAGAGGAGCGGCACGAGCTAGCGGCCAAGCTGCGTGCTGCTGCAACCAACATGGGGTTCTTTTACATAAAGAACCACGGGATCTCATCCATTGACACGGCATTCACGCAGGCAAAGACGTTCTTCGCGCAACCCCAAGAGAAGAAAGACGAGATATCGGTGAAGAAGTCCCGATACTACAACGGCTATGGAGGCATCCATTCCATCCAGGTGTCGCCGAGCGAGTCCCGCGACTACAAGGAGGGCTTTGCATTCCGCTACGAGCCTCAGTATGACCCCCATCACCCCATGACGATCGACGAGGTGCCCGAGGCCGTTCGTCCGTTTATTCGCGGCGAAGGATTCGTATGGGACGGCACATCGCATCTGCCCGACTTCAAGAAGGACATCCTGCAGTACTGGCAAGACTGCCTGCGGCTGGCCCGCAAGCTCATCCGCATCTTTGCTCTGTCGTTGGACTTGCCCGAGGACCATTTCGACAACATAGTGACACACCCCGGCAGGTTTGTACTTATGCATAAAGCTCGGAGATATATCGAGATAACGGCTGACATGAAAGCGACATGGTCCTTAACTACTACCCCAAGAATGACAAGAAGGACCTGTCAACCGTCGACGCAGGCATTGGGTCGCACACGGACCTGCAGTGCTTTACGCTGCTGTGGCAGGACACTGTTGGTGGCCTTCAAGTGCTCACTCGGGAGGGACAGTGGCTCAAAGTGCCGCCCGTGCCAGACACGATCGTGGTCAACATTGGTGATTTCCTGATGAGACTATCCAATGACCGCTTCAAGTCGACTGTGCACAGGGTCTACAACTTTGCCCCTGAAGATCGTTACTCGATGCCGTTCTTTTTTGGCTTCAATTTCAACGAGGAGTGCTCCGTGCTGCCCACGTGCACGAGCGAGAGCAACCCGGCCAAGTACAAGCCAATCAGCTGTGGAGAGGTGAGTGACGGCTGCACAACATATTCTACTCTTCACGAACCACCATCATTGCTAACAGGACAGTGGTGTCAAAGGCGATTCAAAATATCCACCGACCAGGCCAAACGGGCTTGAGATGCGATGCACTAAAGGCGACGCGACGTGTCTGGGGGGACCCACTAATAGTCGTTATCACATGTGGGGGCACCAGTCATCGGTAGATAGGCCCCCTTACAATACATTGGCCGGTATCAGGACGCCCAGAGATACGTAGATTACCCGCACCGCGTAGAAGCGCAGACATGTTCACCTTCCATACTGAGTAGACAGAACCATACGCGGCACGTCCAAGACATACAACAATGGATCCCGAGCAGACGCCCAAGGAGGGCTCTCAAAAAGGCTCCGAAGAACCCCGCGATCGCGCCAAACGGCACCGACGCCGTGTCTTTTCGTGCGAGTCATGCCAGCGCCGCAAGTGCAAGTGTCTCTTCGACACTGCCCTGCGGTCGTGTCGCCAGTGCCACTCACTGAGGTGGGTTATCGCCGACCCGCGTATTCCTGCATACCCACGAAGCCAGAGCTAACGCACCCAGAGTTGCTTGTTCATTGCGTGATAGCTCACACTTGATCAGCCCTACCGCAGATGTTGATGTCGATACCCCCGCCCAGCAGCAGCTCCGGGCGATGGAGCAGAGGTATGCGTGCCATTGGTAAAAAGCTGGCATCCGACTCTATCTAACACCCGCAGGCTCCAGCGCCATGAAGATGCCATTGCCAGTCTTCAGGAACAGCTTCGACATGTGTCTCCCCACGGGGCTTCCGTATCACTACCGTCCCGCACCCCCCTCCCACCCCGCCCACGCCGCAGCCCTATCTGGCTCGCACCAGACAACTCTGGGCGTCCCTTGCATCACAACCCCGAAGAGCTGTCTGCCGCAGCTGACGAAGCGGCCGGGTCAGCACCTGTCGTCGTGCTGCGCGAGATTGACAAGCATCATACCGGCCGACAGCGCCGCAAGATGGGAGCACGGTCCACAGACATTGTATCTATGGGGATTATCGACGATGCCACGGCCGACAGTCTCATCCATCTGTGAGTAGGCACGGCTTAGCTGGACGTGCGCAATCGCTGACGTTGCTAGATTCTATGGTCGGCACGGCCCCACACAGTTTATTCACGACATCGACAAAAGCACGCCGAGCCACCAGCTGAGAGTCCAGTACCCCTTCCTCCATGGCGTCTTTTGCCTTCTGGGGATCATGCACAAGGAAGATCTGGTCGGCTCATCGGCACATTTCAAGATCAACGAGCATGTGCGGCAAACACTGGGCGAGGCGCTCTTGGCCAGCCCCCTGCCCATGGATGCCATCTACGCAATCCTGCTTGTCAGCGAAGAGGCCACCGATCCATCGCAGGTGAGATGACGACGTATTCTTATCAGGTCTAATGTGCCGAGACTGACACGACTAGGATGCTACCGACTACATCGACAGTTGGCTACTTACAGGATACTGCGTGCAGCAAGCAATGCTCTGCTTCAACTTCTCCACTATATTATCTCGCATCCAACAAGAGACGTCCACGAGTGCTGACCAGAGTTCCATCCGTTTATGGGCGGCTATATGTCTGGGACATCTTCGCTGGTCTGTCACAACCGGACGGCAACCTGTCGTCCCGAGCGCATATCTCAACCACTGCAACATGCTCGTTAACTTCTATGACGCTTCCAGTGAAGATGGCATGTTACTGGCCGAGGTCATGCTGTTTTGGGCGCTCTGGCAAATGCCAGTCGACGCTCGCCAGCGGAGTGATATCCTCGACGAGTGGAAGGAAAAATGGGATCATCTTCTGAGTATGCCACCCATCCCCATGATTAGACATGGTATTCTGAACTAACAAAACAGAACTACCCATTTCTGCCAAACTCTGGTTCAGCTATCACATCGCTTCTTTAATCTCAGCTATCCGTGTTCTCGAACGACTCGGCGAGAACCTATTATCACAGACATTTCTCTCATCGGCACAACCAAAACAATACAGTGGTGCACAGGATACCGACGGTGGTGACGACAACATGTCGGACACCGAGGGATCCCAGGGCCCGACAGATACCGTGGTAAAAGCGCGACTTCGCCAGGAAGCCTACCACGAGGCTGTCTCGATTGTTCAGCAGTTCTTACGCTCGCGTGTATCCTTTGTACATAACCTACGGCTCAGTGACTGGCTGTGCCTGGCATACAGTGCCCTCATCGTGGGACACTACGGAGAGAAAGAGCTGAGTCGACAAGACTATCGTCAACAGTCTCGAGACAATAATCGGCACAACATTTACAGATGCCTGGAATACATGACGCAACTAGATGAGATGTGCCGCAAGCCAGTAGGCTCTATGCGTGTGCTTCCGCATGCCGTCAGGATGGCCATGGGCAAGTTGCAGACCGCTGCCGCTGGCCGCAGAGACAGTGGCGACCACCATGCTTTCCGTCAACTACCCGCCGGTGCCGACAGCAGCCACAATAACATCGCACCAAGAAGCATGGGAGCAGCCGACCAGGGTGCGGTTCAAGGAGAAGCGGCCCAGTTTTTTGGACTTGAAGACAACAGCGACGTCCTCTCTAATATGAACGACTTCTTCAGTGGTGGGTTTTTGGATTTCTCATATAGGGACTACATGGGACAGCCATTGCCGTGATTGCATGGGGCACGTGCATCCAAGAAGCACGGTGATGAGCTTGTATTTGTATTTGTATTTGTATAATTTCATTCACGCCCAATTTAATAATATCACACTTTGTAGCACACAAAGAACACCAACAAACTCTATGAAGCCGGCTTGAAAGCCTATCCTGTACAAATAAAGGCAAATTTAACGGCCCCATCTCTTCCGTTCCCACATACGCAGCGGAACGAAGATACCAGTGCAGGCACACAATGCCAGAATCCAACTGATATCTGTGCCAGAACCCGATGGACCGATAGCCTTTGCAATTGGGCCAACCCACCACACTTGGTTCATACACAGTAGCGACAACACTGTTCCGACAAGGAAAGCTACTGTTGCAGCGATGCCATACGGTAGCTGAGATGGATTTTCCCAAGCCGTAACATCATAGTCCCAGTCCCTCCTCCAGATAAAGTGCTCGAGCATCATGATGTTGCAGAACGGCACCAGCCAGTATGTGCAGATGGACAGGAAGTTGGTCATGATCTCAGCAAGGACATTTCTGCCAGCGATCGAGCAAGACAGCAGAGCAGCACTGCCTACTAAAGTCCAAACAAAGCGCGGCACGGCCAGCATCTTGCGAGAAATGACCTGGACGTTCAGGCCGAGGGAGTAGACATTCACGGCGAGGATGGCTACTATGGAGAACGCCACCAGCACCTCAATGAACTTTCCAAATCCGTAAACGTGAGCCGAGTAGCTGTTGAAAATAGCGCCAATGAGTCCGCCCATACCCGCTCTGTTGTAGGCAGCGGCAAACTCGGCGTCGCTGCTCATAGTGAGTGAGCCAATAGCAGCACCCAGAAGCTCAACTAGAATCTGAGGAACGAGAAGACCAAGCAGTGTGTAGCCGGCCGTCGCGGTGGTAGGCATGTCGCTGTGCATATAAACACCATAGTCGGCAACGACAGGCATCCACGCTACCTCATAGCCGATAATGACGGTAGCAAACGCAAAGACATTCGCTCTCTCAGAGGAGCCGACGCCCATGGGTACATTCACAAAGTGCCGCCCACCAAAGCCGGCAATGATGATGAACGAGATCGCAACCACAATCCAGCTGTAGCGGTCGAATATGTGCAGGGCGCGGTATCCCAGCAAGCCAAATAGGAGACCAACAATGCACACTACCAAAATAGAAATTGCAAGAGGCATCTTTCCATCAGCGACATCGTAGAGGATCTCGCCTGACGTGATGGCACTCACGATTCCCCAGCCAATTTGGTTCACAATGTTGAGGATGGCAAGCACCTTGGCCGGCCACCATCCGAAGACATAGCGAGGAATGACCATGGACCGGAGACCCAGCTTAGGGCCGAAGCTGGCGTAGATAGCGGGAGCAATGACGCCAATGATGTTGAAGAAGATGATGCAAAGAAACGAGTCCCACCAGCCCAGCCCGAAGGTAGCGGTTCCAAGGAAACCAGTGGCAAGCGTAGTGACGTTGCAGTTCACGGCGGTAAAGAATGTGAATAAATCAAAGGCAGGTCTGTCGGTGCGCTGCTCGTCGGTGATGCGCTCGATGCCAACCTCTTCCACGCCCATGGTACGAATCCATTGCCGCGTCTTCCCCCAAAAGCCTTCAGGGTCGCCGTGTTGTGCTTGTGCTGGTTCAAGTGAGATGACAGTGGTTTCGACAGTGCCGATTTTTGATTCGGCATCGTCTGGCTTATAAGAGCCTGATTGCCGCTTGATCGAGTTGTCAGAGGACGCCATGGTGATGCAAATGTCGGGTCGATACTTGTTGATGGTGAAACGAAATACGAAAAACAAAAAACAAAAATAGAAACAAAACAAGTTATATATATAAAACAAAAAAGGGATGACTTAATCATTTTGGTTGCTTGATCCGACGAGAAGTCGGACCATCCGACAGTGTCGCGATGACCGACACAGATAGTGGAAGGGATAAGATAGATATGATTGTCAACACGTAGTGAAACCATGTTATCTCCGGTCCGAAATTGAAGTCGGTAGATACCATAATAAAAGCGGGCATCTGATACCGATACCCCGTTATGTGGATTTCACCACAAGCATATTTGTGAGACCAAGACAACTCGATGAACGAGTATTGCCAGATGTAAGACCAGGTAATATGCCGCTGCCGATCGTATCGACACGCGACACAGGGCTGCATTGGAAAACTTGTAGGATCAGAGGAACCCAGAAGACTACGAAGTAGTTGCTTCCTAATTGATATTCCATTGCATGCCGTTTTTCTACTTTGAGGTGGCATTCTAGAAGCTTGCGATAGATCAGATAATCTTCTCTATCAGTTCCGTTTCATTCCAGTGTTTAACGGTTTAACATGTGGTTTATTCCAATGATACACCACACTACTTGATTATCGTAATCGGTTGTATGCAACTTCTTATCGCTGTTTTCTTATCTATATCTAGTGGCCTTTATGTATGCTGGCGGAGCGCGCCGAACACCAACATGGCCACTTACATGTTGGATATAATAAACCAATCTCCTGTTAGCTTCCGAGCCAATGATTTTCAGCCCAATATAACTGCCGCCCTCCTCAAATACCATTCGAGATGGAATAAGCGTCGATAGCCAAGTTGAACGAGGCATCGATTGGCGCCACAAGATTCTGTGCGATGCCCTGAAGTGCTGCCGGCACTTTGGCAACAATAGCATTGCTCATGTCGTCAGACGCAGCCTTCTGGGCTTTCAGGTCAAGCAGCACAACGGGTGCCAAGAGGAGGTGCTCAAACTTCTCGTGAGCGGCAATAATTGTGGTCATGGTCGAGTTGACAGCTGTCGCAAGTGTCGTCACAGCACTGGCAATGCCCAGAGCCTCGTCAGACGTCAGTGCATCACTGTCCTCAGCTGCGTCTTTTCCTTTATGAATGGCCAGAAGAAGGCTTGCGCTCTTGGTCAGGATGGGAAACGACCCCAAGATATCACCAGACCAAGACTTCACTGTACTATCAAGGGCCTCCGTCTTGCTGTCGACAGTATTAAGTGCGTTGACAATTGTAGTGCCACTAGCAAGGACTCCCCTGGCCAGGAGTGCAGGTAGGACAACTTGAAGAAGAGACGAGGCACGCATTTTGGTGAATTGAATGGATGTGACCAAGGGAAATATTGTGGGAAGGCTGGCTGGTTGGCTAAGAAAACTTTACAATATGTCATACTCGCAAGGAACATACCATGACTTTATACTTCGTATAAGGAAAGCGGAGAATGGGGAGAAGCGACCTAAAGTATGAGGAGAAGCAATAATGTGTGCTGATCTCACCGAAGTAGGAAGTTTAAAGCAAAGCTTGATTTATTTTACCCCGTAACTTACTTCAAAGTACGCGGGGTTGACTTGCGGGGAATGACCTTCCTCGGCTACATCGTATTAAGAATCATGTGAATATGTCATTATGATATAGCTGATAACCTTAGCGATGCTGTCGTAGTGAATGAAATCAGGCTACGAGAAGTCTCTACCGAGACGACGATGTAATGCGTAGTTGAAATCATGCTTTATACTGAACTGAATGCCTGATCATCAGCTAGATAATCTTGTAAAAAGAATCAAGCGAAAGATTATATTATGCCGTAATTACACGGATCATGACCTTGATTAATTTGACGATTAATCATTCAGTCAGAACCCCAGTGTGACACAATTGGTCGTGAAGCGGAGTGAAAAAGGACAACGGATATGATACGCTTGAGCCTGCTTGAATAATATAGAAAGTGCAGATTTGACTAGAGGTAGAATATCAGACATAACCTTGAAGAATATAACTACTGAGGAGTTCGGCTAGGCTGATATAGTCTTGATTGAGGTAGCAAGAAACAGATGGAGCTAGTAGGCTATCATTCAAGTGATCATTGACCAAGAATACAGAAAAAGCTTACCCGATATGAAATAGTTCGCTAGAAGTACAACAACAAAAGATCCGGTTTTGTTTACTATCACATAAACTAAAATACTCCGTATACCTGCTCAGTTTTGCACGGGCACCGACATAGGCATCACAACCGGCACCTGTGCAGGGACCACAATCGGCTCGTCCTCACCGTCCTCTTTCATACCGCCTAGAATCATCGACGACGGCGCCATAGCTTGCCACATCTCGGGATCCGTGAAAGCCTTAAACTTCTCGTCATGCCACTGCGCAGCCGTGATGGCCCGGCCCTCAGAGTCGATAAACATAGTGTCGTTCTCGGCGCGCAAAAAGTACGCAATCGAGTATCGGTGCTCGGTGGGGTCAAAAGGCACAACGCGATGGATACAGCTTTGAAACTTCATGCCGCTGGCGAAGCGCAGGGAATCACCCACATGAACAAAAGCGCAGCCCTCCTTAGGCTCGACAAACCCCATCTCGCGGGCACCACAGGTGCCGGGAGGGCGCACCTGCAGTCCCCACTGGTCACTGAATAGGAGGGTGAGTGTGCTGATGTCTGTGTGTTTCTGGTGGCCGATACGGTCCTTGCCCGCAATTTCGTGGGGGAGGTAGTGCATCATGGAGAGCTTGAACATGAACGTTAGTGGGCGTGTAAAAAGAAAAAAAAAGCATTATAGAGTACGCACTGTCGTTGTAGAGGGACGCTCATTCCGATGGGAGTTTTCAAACCGACCGGAGCCCGTCAGAGCCAGACCGGTCGAGAGCGCCGACAGGATGACCTTGGTCACTGTGTTGCAGCTGCCAATCGCGTTCTCAAGGACGAGCATATCAGCACTGTTCTTGACCGGAGCTGGAATCCGCGGGCTGTCGGCTTGGATCTCGTCCCGTGACACCTTGAGCATCTCGTAGCTGTCCTTAGTACCGGCAGCAACTCCAGTGCGGCTACCGACGGGCTCGTATCTGCAGATTGCGCAGTCAATTGTAAGAAAAAAAGCATACAATGCCAGAAGAAGTCGGAGATACGTACCCGAGATGCGAAGAGAGAAGGCCAAACTCGTTCTTCACCCCAATGGGCTCAGCAAAGAAGCGCTTCATCAGTGCCTGCAGTTCTTTCTGGTCAGATAGCATGCGGCGGCCATCAATGCCCTTCAGGTCGAGGTAAAAATAGCCCTCCTCAATGCAGGCATTGACCACTTTGTCTACCTCTCCAGGCTCCTGAGAAAGCAGACTGCTGTAGTTGATAGTCTGCATGGACCAGACAGGGACTGTCTTACCCATCCAGTCAACGGTCTTTGGGACATCGAGAGTGGGAGCCATATTGCTGTTCTTGATTGGGTGAGTCTATGAGATAGTGGGGAAAGACGTTATGACTTGGATGCTTTTTATCGTAGGAAAGACAGGAGTTATATACTCTGCTTATCGCGGCCGACCCCTCGGCTTGGCATCACATTATCGGGGTCTGCTGAGCATGCATAGGTCCTATCTTACAAAGCGCGTAATTCATCACCTTGCATGCAGTTTCTGTCTTCTAGAGTGTCTGAGGTAATGTAGGTGTGGGGCTCGAAAGTTTAGGAGTGGAATGCCTTGTATCGTATATAAAAGACGGAAGGGATATCGATTCGGTATTATGAGTTGTTGAAGCATCTGTCCTGCGAGATAAATGACACGCTTTGTCCACGCCTTTGTCACGACGATACTTCCGGCATGATAGAGACACATCTCTTGAATAGAAACAGTACAGATACCGCCAACATGACATATCACCTAGGACATCTAGATCGCCGAACGAGCTGAAGCACGAAGGAAGCGGGGGCATGCATCTGAGCTGGAGTGTAGACGTCCGGGATTTGAGGTTATCCATACACTGTCCTAATTGAAATGTGCCAATCTTAGGAGGCCACGTTGCCTGCAGAGTGTATAATTGATATGCCTAGCACTGTGCCTGGGCCTTGTTCGGATCGGAGATTCAAGGCAAGCACGGCATTTGATGAGTTGTAGTATTAGTTTAACCACACGGACTTGAGTCCTGTTTCCATGGCAGGCCCACATTAAGCCGCCCGGCCCCTCCGTTACATGTCCAGCTCGGTGCTTCATATGTCTACGCTTTTTCGTAAGGACCCGCCTACTCGTACACTCGACCCCCCTTGCCAACCCCTGGCCATGCAGTGCAGTATGCGTTGTCTCTGCAGATTTCTAAAGGTCCATGCCTCACACCCTCTACCATATGAAGTCGCCCACCCCATCTAAATGAAGGAACAGAGGTACAGTTCCGGTCTATTTTTAAGATGATAGTGGCCGGACAAAGCCTCTTTGCGGAGGCAGAGGCGAAGACTACTGCTATACCAGATGGCCATTACCTCGCCGAGATTGAGCAGTTTGTCGACGCGTTGCACTCGTCGTTATGGCCCATAAACAGCTACATTCATTGCAACCCTGAGCTTTCTTTTCAAGAACACAAAGCCCATGATGCGTTGACTAGTTTCATGGAACTTCAAGACGGCTGGCACGTCACGCGCTCTGCTTATAACATGGAGACGGCATGGGCCGCGACCTATGATAGTGGCCGGGCGGGTCCCGTGGTCGCACTCAACGCAGAGATGGGTACATTGTTTGTTGTGTGGTACTCGACAAAATGAATATGAACTAACTTTACGCAGACGCATTGCCAGACATGGGTCACGCATGTGGCCATAACCTTATCGCCATGGTCTCAGTAGCCGCCGGATTGGCCGCTGCAGATGTCCTACAGCGGCACCGCCTGCCTGGCTCAATCCGCATCATCGGCACGCCGGCAGAAGAAAGCGGTGGCGGCAAGATCAAGTGTCTCGAAGCTGGTGCATACAATGACGCTGATGTTTCCATGATCTCGCACCCCGGAATCATCAACAACAGCGCCATGGTGTGCACAACTGCCTTTGTACACTTGGATGTTACATACCGCGGTCGCACCGCCCATGCAGCTCGCAGTCCCTGGCTAGGAATCAATGCACTCGATGCCCTCGTTGTAGCGTACAACGCCATCTCGGCCCTGCGCCAGCAGACCCATCCGGACGATGTGATCGGGCTGCAGATCACTGACGGCGGCAACAAGCCCAACGTGATTCATGCACAAGCAGCAGGCACCGCTGTGCTTCGTGCGGCAACTGCCACACGTCTGCAGGAACTGCAGAATAAGGTCCAAGCCTGTTTCCGTGCTGGTGCGGAGGCTACGGGAGCGGAAGTCGAAATCACGATCCGACCAGGATATAAAGATCACGTACCGAACCGAGTTCTGGCGGCATCGTACCGGCGGTACTGGGTGGCCATGAAAAACCCACCGAAGCCTGACCTGCCGCAGCCAGAGCAGGTTACTTGGGTAAAGGCTAGTACTGACCAGGGTGACGTGAGCTACGCACTACCTAGCATGAATGTCAGTTTTGCCATCCCCCCAGGGCCAGCGGCAGGCCAGCCGCACAGCCCTGACTTTGAGTATGCGTCGGGAACGAAGGATGCTTTTGCTACGGCGATGCGAGTCGCAAAGGCCATGGCCGGAACTGCGGTCGAAGTGTGTTCTAAGCCTGGCATGCTACAGGAAGTGCAGGAACAGTGGCGGCTAGATATGATCTAGTATTAACTTCACATGCCTGTATTGTAAATATTAACGCGAGCTACAGTGTATGTAGACCTCGTTCCCCTTTGTAGCTATGTTTTAAGATAGGCATTAGATTAACAAGGGCCTGAAGCGTGCCTCTCCTCTCTTATATAAATCTTCCAAGGTCTAGTAGCTAGCATCGGTATTCCTTTACTAATCACGAGGGATTCCCATCTGTTGGATTATCACAAGTCCCGTAGCCACCGCCACCTAATATACCGTAGTAATCCTTCTAGATTCCAGCCACAAAGCATCTGACCCGGGAGTCTGGCGGGACCCTCTTCGTCCGTATAAAGACCAACCCCGGGCGAATCCTTTGATCCTTTTCCCGGTGACTCACTCCGGTCTCTAAAGATCCCGGCAGGATCTCTACGTCTGGCTATGTCTGGACAGGTGACTAAGAGTCCGGTGGGATTCCGTCAATGAGTAGTACTCTGGTGTTCCATATTTAAGCCACGAAAAATTAAGAGTACTAAAAACATATATAACACCTGCTCGTGCTCTGTTATATATTGCTTTGTCTCCCAACCACTCTATACACAATCCACTGCCCCATCGACAAACCTCTAGAATTTTCTTACCACTTTTATCTTCCATACTTTTAATCACAAACCGCCCACTACGCCGTACAAAATGGTCGTTCAAAAGGCCATCCTGGCCGATGATAGCAGCAGCACCGCTAGCATAGACTTGACTACAACTACGACTACGACGACAATTACGGCCACCCTAAGCACCGACGGTGCACCGCCGTCGGATCCGCTTTATATGCCGATTCAGGTCCCTGGGCCTTTCTTTCCGTACGCCGACAGTAATAATACGACTGCTGCGGCGCAGTTGCAAATGGTCATGGAAGAAGCCTCCATCAGCGCGCTGATCCACGCGGCTTGCCGTCTTTACGAGGCTACGGCGGTCGCAACGAATGCTTTCGAAAAACTCATCTTCCGATGGACCGGCCTCGCACCCCAAGAAGCCGCCACCGCGGCCCTCATATATGAGTTACCGAAGAAAGATCCACCCAATGACATCAGTATGGATTTGTTGCAGCAGCAGAGGGGGATGATGCTACAGACGTTGCTCAAGGCCACGCAGCTCCTGGCCACGGCCACTGGAATCATGGCCGGCATGACCATTGATGCACGCGCGCTTGCCGTATCGCACGAACTGCTGTTACCACTATCGGCCTTTGAGTCGGAAGACGTTGCCGCCACATTCTCCGCCTTTACGGGTGGTGCAACCTTGGCCACCGCGAAGAAGGGCATGGATGATTTAGAGCAGTCACTAAGCGACATGGCATTGCCTCTCCATCATGCACTATGGGGCCCTGCTAGATTTAAAATGAACGCATTCTATTCATTTAAAGACAGGGTGAGTAAAGCGAGCTTGAGTCTCATCAAAACGCAAGGCAATGCCCATTTGGTGAGCATAAGAACTACGGAAGTGTCAATAGAAAAAATAAAAATGACAACGGCGACTACAAAAACCGCAGCAGCTGCGAGGCAGGCCGTCCAGGACATGGCCAACCTTGCGTTATCTAGCGCAATAGAGAACACGGCCGCGAGCACACTACATGCGGTGGAGCTCGCCTCCTCAATTACACAATGGCGGCGGCCATCATCGCGCATCGTGGCATCGCTGGTGGCGCGGGTGTTAGGCCGGCGAACGAGGACTGCAGACGACGGTGACGACGATATTTTGCAGCAGGCCTTGGATTCCTGCAAGCAGGCGGTCGCAGCTGTTAATATAGCAAAACGGCAAGTTGTACGGACAACGATATAGACTATGGTGTAGTTAATAAATAATGTTTAAGAAAGAAGGAGCGATGCGTCGGCACGGCAGTTTAGAGTAGTTGCCATTTGATATCGTGAATGTTTTCGACAACGATATAGACTATGGTGTAGTTAATGAATAATGTTTAAGAAAGAAAGAGCGATGCGTCGGCACGGCAGTTTAAAGTAGTTGCCATTTGATATCGTGGATGTTTTCTCTTCCCCCCGACCTCGACCCGACCTCGCCCTTCTCCCATCCTCCCCATCCCACCCCTTTACTTGCGCCGTTTGTCTGCATCCCCCGCTGCTTTCGACCGCTACTTTCTTTCGTGCCGCCCATTATACGCCTGTCTTACCGTTGCACTCCGGATCCTTGGCCCTTTCCGCGGCTTCGCGCTGCCGCACGTCCCCCTATCGCACGCCGCCCGTACCGCCCAGCCACCCCCTGCCCCTGCCGCACGCCTCCCGCCGCCTGCTGCCGGACAGCCTTCCTCTTGAATTTGACCCGACCTAAGCTAGTCCACTCTTCACGGCATCATGACCGCAACGTAAGTAAAGTTAACCACCGCGTTTACGCATGCCTTATATAACAAGTAAATACTTTACTAAGGAATCGGATCATAGCCAAATAATCGCAGTTGTGTTCAGCGGCATCGCCGCTTTCAACGTTCCATACCTGATCTAGCACAACCGGGTGGAGCGAGAGGCAAGGATGGCCGAGCTTGACGATGCGGCCCAGAAGGGGCTAGACCGGGGCGAGCCCCTCACGGCATCATACCGAAAAGGCCAAGAAGAGGCCCGGGACCGGGGCGTTATTGAGCGCTTTTTCTACGGCACCCGCAGCAAGGAGGTGATGGACGCCGTCTCAAAGGCCGGTGCTATTATCGACGAGGCTATAGAGGCTAAAATTGAAAAGGCCAAAAACGCGGAGATTGCTAGGTCAGAAAAGAAAACCAGGAGGGCTAAGAAGAGGGAGGACAAGGAGAGGGAGGACGAGGTCAAGGCCGAAGTGGCCGCCGAAGCCGCCGACCGTGCCCGGCAACGTGCCGGCCAGTCCGGCCAAGCCACCGAGACCGCCGTGCCTACCCGGCTCCCTGCTTCCGTGCTTGCTAGGCCCACCGGGCACCCTGCTCCCGCTGAAGCCGGCCACGCAGACCTGCCGTCTATGCGTTTCAACCTCCCGCCTCATTCGCAAACGCGCCGTCGCGGGCGGGGTCGGCCTACCCGAGATTTGTAACTTCTTCAGAAGTGGCAAGGATGGCCATAATGGCCGAGTTTTGTTTGCCGTGAAGTTTGCGCGCTGCGCGTAGTGACGCGCCTTTAGTTAGAATAGCTGAGCTGTTGATATTTTTTAGAACTTGTCTATTCTTTTTTGTTCTTTGTTTGTTTTTCAAGGTTGTTAAGGGTTGTATGATAAATATATTTTAGTGCTCGGATTCGAAGTTGTACGCCGGGCCATCCTGCGTGGCTGGATGCTCGTACTAAGACGACGAGCTGCCCGGGTTTCTTTCTATGATTTTCTCTCGATCTGCGAATTTGTGAGGATAGCCTGACCTTCCCTTGTTTTGAGGATCCGGTGCAACAGCTAGCTGTTCATGGACTCTCTTTTCGGGCAAGTTTTTGTTGGCCAAGACAGGGTTGGTGGTGCGGTAAACCTCTGCCTTCGGCTTCTTCTCAGACTCGGACTTCTTCTCGTCGAGTAATTTATAAAACACTACCTACTCAACTAAACCTTTTGATAGTTTTCTTAATCACGGCCTGAGTAATGCCTAGGCAAAGTAAGCAGGGTAGAATATATAGTCAAGGGCTGGTAAAGGCAATCCATGCTAATACAACAACAGCACCACCGACCAAGACTGGTCAGCCTGAGACGAAAAGAGGAGTCGCGTATGTGTCGTTTCGGCACGCATCCCATGCAGACTGCTGCGCGATACATCCCTACACAATCATGGGCGATGCCTCGATGTACCCCTTGGTGCACACACACGGTCAAGATTCACGTTTCAACGGCAGGTAATACACCACAATGGTGATTGTGCCGATTCCGAACGGTTGCACCTGATCCAGACACGTCGTCTTGTCTATTCCCGGTTGACGCACCCGCACCCAAGACCACCCATACTCTGTTGACCTCATGCTGACTCAAAATGAATCATATCTCATCATCATCTCTATATGCATCGCAGGTGACATTCATAAGACGCCCGTTGCACACCCCTGCTGGCTGTCATTTATCTGCCGCGCCATCTTCTTTTTATTCCCTACATACACATAGTATACTCACTCGACTTGTATTCTCTACATGCTCTTCTCTTAGCAGTGTGTGAGGCGCGCTCGTTCCCAGCAATGGTGAGGTAAAAGAGGGAGTATTTCCTTTTTTGGTTAAGCCAACGAGTTAAAAACTGGGCCTAGGCGAAAACTTACCATGAGCTCACCCTCGATCAATGCCAGCTCAGGACCACGTTACAAACCGGAAATTGCTGAGGGCAACCCATGCGTAATGTATAGTGCTGTTGTTGTAGTGTAAGTGGTACACAGGTAGAGGGTAGAGGTACAGGGTGGACGAAGGATGGAAAGCATAGAAGATAAGCAGCTCAAAAGGTATAAGAAGGCAGGATCTCTCGTAGAGCCACGAAATCATCTCTCTTCTTCTCATCGACTGTCAACACCTCTTCACTGCAAGACCAATAGCTGCCTTGTCTAGTATGGGATGACCCTGGCGAGGCTGGCGATGCTAGGTAAGACTCATCTTTCTCTGTTTGCTTTATCACATCACCGACAAGACACATCTGCATGAAGAAAATCATCGTTCCCTATACTGAGAACTTGTGCCCATGGATATCAAGAGGGGGGCTTTGAGAAACTCTTTAAGACGCATTGGTACACGAGCGAGTGGCAGCTTCCGCCGTAAAGATGCCTCTTGTTGTGTGGTGCGTCAAAGAGAATTTCTCGGCTCTCGTAACTCTTGTTTCCTTGCACTCTATGAAAATACACCGTATAGTATATGTCACCTAAGAGCCGACATCGTCTGACAGATTCACATTCACTTCTCGTCTTGTTTCATCCTTTGTGGTGTTCAAATGATTGATTCTTCTGAAGAGCAAAACTCGCTAACATTACAATGACAAATGAATGGGAAATATAGCCAGACCTTCTTTCTTGTTTCCATTCCCTTTTTTTTCAGATATCCCATGATTTAGATTCAGAATCACTTCTTTCTTCTCCGTTTGGAGCCGACTTTGCCATTGTCACTATCGTGATCCCGATCCCGTACCATGAGCATCTCCCGCAGTGCCGCTGTCTCGGCTTCTTGCCGAGCCAGCTTGATTCGGAGCGCATCGCGCTCCTCTTTCAGCTGCCCGACTTCAGACTCGAGCTCGGAGATGCGGTCGATCTTTTTCTGGCGATATTTGCGGGCCGCCAGACTGTTGCGCTGGCGCTTGATGGCGATATCATCGTCGGGTGCATCGGGATCGACGGTGTCCAGGTCGTCAGCAGCAGTAGCCTGGGAAGACGCAGGAGCAGACACCACTTTTTTGGTTCTGCTAACAGGAGCAGCCTTGCGAATGCCACTATGGCCACTTAGCGTCAATCCGGGGACTTGTGCTGTCGTAGACGTTGCTGCCCCTGACGATGCCGAGGGCACTGATGGCATGTTGGTGTGCAGGCTGGAAGCCAGATTGGAAGACAGATCCAAGAACGAGAGAGATTGGGCATTGCCATTGTTGTTCACAGACATCAGCGCATCCTGCAGAACCTGGTCATTTGTCTCAACCGTAGGCGACGCCTCCGAGGAGTATGGCGGCGATAAAGACAAAGGAGGGGTGCGCGACTGCGCCAAGGCTGATGTGGCCATGGTGGCAGAAGCAGAGGACGAGGGACACGTAGTAGAGGCAGAAGCGGCAAAAGGAAACACTGTGGGGTCGCCTGACGGTAGGTTCATGAACGCTGACCAGTCCAGGGAGTCGGCAAGTGCAGAAGCCTCCTCTTCGAGGGTGACTGGCAGATGGTAAGACAGGGCCGGGCCCGGGTATGTGTCCAGGGGAAGCAGAGGTGTCCAGAGGGTAGAAAGAAGCGACGACGGTGTGGCTGTAGGGGCGCCAGTAGACGGCGTACCTCCAGTAGTCGAAGACGACGGCACAGACGTTTGAGAGGAAGTAGAGGTGGGAAACAAGGGCCAATGCGAGAAATCAGAAGGCGTGGAAATAAATGCAGAGGAAGCAGAGGCAGAAGTGGAAGCAGAAGCAGACGACGGAAAAACAAACGCAGGCGAAGAATCAAAGCAAAAGTCACCGGTGTTCTCGTCCGCCCAGGAAACAAAGAGATCACCAACAGCGGTGTCGAGGGGAGCCTGTCGAGGGTGTTGAGGCTGCTGGAGATCTGTGCATTGTCTGTGACGATCACACTGTCCTTGTCGACAATCAGGACGCGTCGACTGGCACAGATGCTTGGCTGGGCTTGAACCAGGCGCGGACGGAGAAGCGAGCGCAGCTTGCGGCTGAGGCAGAAGCGGCACCCATTCTTGCAGGCTTTAGAGTCGGCCTCTTAAAGTCGAGGCCGGAGACCAGGGAGGGTATATAGGAACGAAGGATCAAGCACCTGGAGAAGTGGAAGAGTCCTTCAGAGGTGTGTCCTTCACAGCGAAGTGAAGAAGAACAGGAATGTGTATAGGAAAGGCAAAGCTTGCAAAGCTGAAGATGAAGACGAAGGAGGAGAACAGGAGAGCAGTGGCAAGCCGAGGAGGGAAAGGTTCGGGATTTTATAAACGACGTAATGTGGTGCCGACGGGTCGGGGAACACGGGGAACGGTGTCGATATCCACTGGCGTGTAAGTTATGTGCAAAAGGACTGCTTGGTGGTCTGCAGCTTTTGCATCTCTGCGCCTCGTCGTCTTACCCCCCAAGGCTGATCCCCGTTATGAGTCATCCAAGAGAGTCCCTACATCGACCCCCCAATCCCTGAATCGACCCCCCCCCCCTGCACTCTATCAAGCCTAATTAAGCCTATGCAGCCATTTTCCTGAATCGACCCCCTCCCCCAAACACGTGATGTAGTCACGTGCTGTAGCTTTACGCTAGGCGTATTAATAATCGTGAAGAAAACAACAATAATACGTCGGGTAAAAGCAACGCACGAAATGCAGCAAATGCACAAGTGGTATTAAATCAGAATATATAAAACCAAAGCATTCATGCTTAAGTGCTTCCTCGTGCCAGCAGTTGTTTTATTATTTCCGTGACGCAGAACCTTTAACGCTGCCGCCTCTTAAATGTTTCGGTCTATTCTTAACCTGTGATAATGCGGACTGTGGCCGCCATTGGCCAATCACAGTAAAGCGCCGCGATTACAGTTTCGAAAGTGATCAACACTGGCCTACGGTATCAAGAACGCAAACCTCGCCCACAGGATGCCTGGAGCGTTTTGTCGAGCATTACGTCTGCGACTGCAGAAACAAAGATAGGCACGGCGACGGCGAGACGAATCACTTTAGTCACACACGCGGCGGAAAATGTAGATGTTGGACAAGCGCATGACGCGATGGCGCCTGCGTCTATACTGATTTCGTATGTCCATGACTCCCTACTAGATTCCATGGCCTCTCTATACAGCGCGTAGGATAGACCAGAACAGCGATGATTCTCAAAGCAAGTTGGCTTCGTTGGTGAATCTGTCCTCGATCTGCTGCCAGCGTGGGTCGCTGTCCCCCTTGGCCTTTGCCCACTCCGCCGCGGCCCAATCGGATGCGTTGATACTGTGGTTAACGTGCAGAAGGGCGAGCACAGCATCCAGCATGCCTATAGCCTCGTCTCTGGACAGGCCCGACGCCAGCCCGAAGTGGAACCGCCTAGCGAGTTCGTTGCCTGCGGCCAGTTTGGCCAGGTCATCCCTTCCTTTCTCGTGGAAGAGGGCGGCCAGGTGCTTATCGTCGGCGCTCAGCCCGGCCTTGCCCTTGTAAATGTTTCCCATGTCAGCTGTCAGGATGGATGGCCCAAAAGCTTCGACGGCCGGCACGAAGCGCGCAAACTGCCAGTCGATGAGGCCGGTGATGTTGTAGTCGCCATCCACGAGGATGTGGTCGCCCTTGTCGTCGACGTGCTTGAGAAAGAATCCCGGCAACAGAGTATGCTCGGGCGGTGCAGCCAGAGCAGGAGCCGCCTGATCACGCAGCAGCCGATAAAAGACAAACGCCTCCTGGGGGTAGTCCGGAAAGATCTGCCCGTCGGCAATCAGGTCGAGGTGGAGGTCGGCGACAGACGAATAGAAGGAGAGCGCATCCGCATACGGGCCGTGCTGGCTCAGTGTGAAAAACCGGTCACTTGCAATGGCCCCCTCCTTGATCTCACTGTTGCTGGGAACGAGCGAGCATGCCTGCTTCACAGGGTGGAGGCTGATCTCGGCCAAAATGTCGGCGTACTGGCTGTAGACGTGGTGCGTTTGCTCGGGTGTGGCATTGTAAGCAGAAAACGGCCGTCCCGGCAGAGCGTCTTCAAGCAAGTACGCGACGCCAACATCGTTGTCGACATCACTTGCAACGCCAAAGCCGTGCGCACGGGGTGCTCGCAGGGCGCGCGTACCGTTGCCCATCTGCTGCTCGACGAAGCGCAGCGTTGCAAATTCACTCGCAACCAGGTGGTCGACGAGATCCGAGGGCACATCGCTGCCGTCTGTGGTCCGCGGCAAGCGCACAAGCCACTGCACGCCGTCGGCAAATTCAATCCAGGCGTGGTAGTTGGCCCACCCCATCATGGGCTCGCTGCCAAGATGCTGTCCGCGGCGAAACTTGCAAGCAATGCCATCTCGGAGTGTGCTGGCACGACTCTCGAGCGCTGGGATGTTGACTTGGGCAAGGAGAGCTTCTATCTCGTCTGTGATATTCTGTTCCCACGCATGGTCGTCGACCTGAAAGTCAGAAAGGAGCTTGAGTAACTTCCCCCCAAAAACCCCCAAAAAATAAACGAAAGAGACTTACATTAACAGGCTTACACGTATGATATTGTGGCCGACGGTGGACAGCACACAGATGGCGCCTGCAGACCTCACAGCTGTAGCCGCGCACACTTGGACGGCCACAGCCGGAGTGGAACGCGCATGTGGTGAAGCGGGGCACTGCTCGCTGCGGAGGCACAAGAGCGGCCAGCCTGGCATCTTGGTTCTGCCATTGGGCCAGACTTCCAGCACGCCACGTATGCCACCCAGGCACACTCTGAGAGCCGTCGCTCCATGTTGTCACGAGGCACCGGAAGACATCAGTGGTCTCCTTAAAAGAGAGACCATGGCCAACACCGACCCCGAGGAGCAGCCGTCGCATGGAGTCGGCCTCGAAACAACAGTACGGCGCCTCGTGGCGGCTCAGCGCCTGCCGTAGAACATGGTCAGCCTCACTGAGCCCAGGCTTGCCCGAGAACAGATCACTCGTGTTTGCTGTCACGAGCGCCGGCCCGAATGCTTCGTACGCCGGCGCTGTTCTTGCAAATGTCCAGTCAATGACGCCCGTAATGTTAAAGTTGTCGTCAACAAGGAGATGGCCACCCTTGTCGTCGACGTGGCGAAGGAAAAACGGGCCTGCATGGAGAGCCTTCCACTCTGTCCACGATGCCCAGCCGGCTCGATTTTCTGTCCTGGTCACCTGTTCCTTGATCCACCGAAACATGAGATATGCGTCGGCCGGGTGCTCGGAGAAGAGCTGGCTATCACTGATAGCGTCCATATACGCATTTGCCCATGCGGCATAAAAGCTGCGTGCATCTGCAAACGGACCCAGCGTGCACGGCAGCGTGCCCGTACGGTCGCCGGCAACGGGTCCGACGATGATCCCGCCATCAGATGTGAACTGGAGAGAGCCCACCTTGTCCAGAGGATGCCGGCCCAGGGCGCAGAGCATGTTGGCCCACTGGTCCAGCACCTTGGCCTTCTGGTCTGCATTGGCTGCATCCATCCGGAACGGCTGCCCAGGCAGCTTGTCGATAAGCATGTAGGCCACACCGACTGCATTGCTCGCATCCCCGCGCAGCCCATATCCGTGCAGCTGCGGCGCGGGTACGCCGCTGACGCATGCAGCGAGCCACGACAATGTCGCACACTCGCTCAGCAGGATCTGGTTGCTCGTGGCGTCGTCAAACGACGTGTAGTTCTCGCGCAGCATGCGCACGAGCCACACTGTGCCGTCTTCAAAAAGCAGTGCGCGGTGCACGTGCATTCCGCCCATGAGGCGGCGGCCTAGGGGGTCGCTCTGGTCAATCTGACAGGCTTTTCCGCCAGAGAGCTCCTGTGCACGTTCTATGAGTGCCTTCTCATCCACCTTATTTGCGAGTGCAGACAGCTCTGCCGTCTGGGCGGCCAACCAAGCATCGTCGTCTAAAGGTGTTTTCTCGGCGTGTTAGAAAGAGAAATAAAGTGATGGGCAGAGGGAAATGCCTAGAATATAATCAAAAGTCTCACCTCGCAACTGTGCTGCTTGGACCTGACGTGATCAGCACAGAACATTGACTGGCATCGCTCACACCCTCCGATGTCAATAGCAGCCGCTCTCTGACACCCGGTGACAGCACAGTCCCAGAATCTATGCATAACTTCGTAGTGTGGTAATGATGTTAGTTGTGTAGCTAAAAGTGGTTGAACGTAATCTCATCACAGCCAGTACTGAATGCGTGATAACAGAGCTATATTAGTTAGCGAACTAAGACTCCGGCAGCTCGTTTAACGAGTAAAGAGGCCAATTTCAGCGTTACCTATGTGAGTTTGAGAGTGTCCTATAGATATATACGATGAAAGGACAGCATAGGAACAGCGTATATTGGAAAACGTAGGTCATGTACAGAACCAACTCTGATCCTTGGGGACCAACCAGCAAGATGGCGGGGCGGTGAGACAGTACAAGGGTTCACAGGTTTGAGCAAATTTGCATACAACATAGTAACTTTTAAATGTCAGAATTTGTCTCTGACAGGGGCTGTCCAAGAATGATAAAGTATATTGATGTACAAGATTAAGACAAGAAGTAGAAAGAAAAGACGATATTTTAGACAACCAAGCAGCTGCTCCTAGTCAAGCCAGCATTGCTCTATTTACAGCATCATCATAACACCAGCAGCCAGCAGGGCAACAAGGCCGACCTGGCTCGAGACCTTGCCAGCACCAGCAGTGACAGGCGAGCTCGGTGCGGTGGGCACGCGAGAGCCGCCGGCAGTGCCAGACGGAGAGCTGGCGCCCACGGGGACGCTTGCACCAGTGCTGCCGGCAACGACAGTAACCAGGGTGGCGCTCGAGTTGCTGTAGTGGCCACCGACAAAGACGGCCGAGGAAGACGGAACAGCAACGTTGCCGACAACCGGGGCAGAGGCGGGAGCGTAGATGGTGGTGGTGGCAACGGGCACAACGTGGCTCGAGACACGGGCGGGGCAGTTGGTGACCTCGGGAGCGCACGACGTGATAGTCTCGTACGAGGTGCTGTAGATGGTGCTCACCGTCAGGGGGACGGCAGAGGCACCAGGAGCGCCAGGAGCGCCAGCAGCAGGGGTCGTGGCGGCCTCGCTGATGGGGCAGACGGTGGTGTAAAGATCAATGACCGAGGTCGTGACCTTGCCGTAGGGGCAGTTGGTGACAGTCGGGGCGCACGACAGAATGGTGCTGGTGACGGTGGAGCGGACGGTGCTGGTGGTGTAGCCAGAGCTGGCAGCGCCGGAACCAGAGCCGGAACCAGAGCCAGAGCCAGCGCCGCCGGTGCTGGTAGGGGCCGGGGTAGAGACAGCAATCGAGCTGTTGGAGAAGGCAAAGGTGCTGGAGGCAACCGATGAGGTAGCAGAGGCAACCGCCGAGGAGGCAGCAACAGACGAAGCGGCAGCAGCGGAAGAAGAGGCAGCAACAGCGGAAGAAGAAGCAGCAGAGGTGGCAATGGCAGAGCTCGAGGCAGAAGCAGACGAGAAGACGGAAGAGGTGGCGCTGGAGGCAGCGCTCGAGGACGAGACAGTGCCGGGGATAGAGCCGTCGACAAGGCCAATGGCAAGCTGGACGTAGTTGGACTCGCCCTTGGGGGTCTCAAACTCGTTGTTGAAGCCAAAGTACTCGTCCCACAGCATCACACCACCAAAGCGGTCGTTGTCGCGGTACTGGACAATCAGATCCTCAAACTCCTTGGGAGTCAGGTAGCCGCTGCCGGCAGCATTCTCGCTGGCGGGAAGACCAATGAAGATGGGAGTGTCCGAGTTGACGGTAGCATCGAGGTGCGAGACCCAGTCGTCAAAGTTGAAGCCGCCGTTGAGGCCGTCGCACACAGGGTTGTTGTAGAACTGGACCCAGATGATGTCGAACTTGGAGCCGGCAATGATCTCGGTCATCTGGAAGCTGCTGTCCTTGTAGGGGCACTGGGGAGCAGCCGTGATCAGGTAGTCGCCGGAGACAGTGGTGTACTTGGCACGCAGAGTGGTGATGAGGGTGTTCCAGGTGCTCTCGTCGTCAAACTTCTCCTCAATGTCGAAATCGAAACCGTCGACGGAGTTGTGCACGCCGTCAACGTCAAAGGGACGGGGGCCGTCATAGGTGGGATCATACGGACCGAAAGAACCCCACAGGAAGTTAGCAAAGTCGACGGCGTTGGCGTCGGTCGAGACGGTGTAGTTAGAGCCAGACGAGAAGACACCGCCGATGGACAGGATGAGCTTGACACCGTTGTCCTTGCATGTCTGCCAGCCGTTGGTGATGGGAGGGCAGTCCTTCAGCAGGACCGAGTCGTCGTAGTAGCCGGCCCAGCAGTGGTTGGCGAAGTTGTCGCCGGCATAGCCAGAGGCACCGCCGTTCTCGGGTGACACGTTGACGAAAGCCAGGGTGACATAGTCGACACCAGACTCGCAGACGGTAGCGAGCTCGTCGCTGCCCTGCTGGCCGTAGTAGACGTTGACCTGGCCGGACTTGGCGGCCACAACGGAGGCGGTGGCGGCGGCCAGAAGAGTCTTCTTGATGGAAGGCATCGTGAGTGTATGTGTTGTATACTTGGGATATAGACGATAAATGTGTGTATATATAAAAGGAATGTCGAGATAGCAAAAATCAAAGTAGTCAAGTAGTCAAATAATCAAAATAAAAGAGTGTATATGATCCAAAGATCAAACGAAAGGACGCAGACCACGAGGGTAAGCAAAGACGACTCGACAAACAAGATCGGAGTTGGTGAAGTTGATGGTGATGAAGAAGAAGAAGAGGAAAAAGACAAAAAGGAAAAGAAGAAGAAGAGAAGGATATATAAGAGCTAGAGCGGCTCCCAAAGCCTCCCACCCCTCGTACCTGTACCGGCAACGACGCCCACAAGGACGGGGAAGGGAAAGGGGGCATTAGGTAGAGGTCGAAGGGTCTCTGTTCCGTGTAAGATGAAAACTGGCCATGATGCCCCGATCTGGTAAGCCTGCGCCGTGAGCTGGTTTTGGTTTCTTCTGTTATTGCCAGACTCAGTCCGTATGCAAGGAGAGCCAATACCCCATAGTATGCAGGTACCAAACAGCGTCTTTTTGACTAACAAGTGTGGGTAGTATTAGGCACATTGTAGCTGGAGGGGGAGGAGAGGGGGGGGTTCGAACAGGAAAGGGGCGTTATTGGCTCGCAGAGGGCACTACTTGTGCAGAAGACAAAAATAACCTAAGAACAAGGAAGAAGCAATATGAACGAAATGAAGGTCAAGAAACAACGGTGTGAGATTTGAAATGAGCCGAGAGCCGTCATGGAGAGCATCTAATGTTCGAGATTCGGGAGATGGGTAAGTCTCTGGTGCATCACGGCCAATGTGTGCTTTTTTGATCGTTTGTGCCTTTACTTTTCTCTCTTTCTGGGCACGGCCTTGACACTCGTCGTCTGGACTGTAGTCGAGGCTAGAATGAACAATGACGTGGTCGGTGGCAAGTCTGCGAGGAATGCTGGCCACCTCGTGATGCGGAAGGCCTTTGTGAGACATGTATATCTGACAATGGCTGGGGCCCAAAAGTACAAACAAGGGTTTATTCGCACTCATGTTCTAGACACGGAAGGGAGCCGGTTTGAGCACAATTCTCGTCCGCCCTTGTAGTAATAAGCAAATGTGATGATGTAGCGAATATAAACGACTATATGACGGGCACCTCGCACGGAATCAAGCAAGCAACAAAGCACAAAAACACACCAGCACAGAGCAGTTAGCTGCACGGATGATGAGCTGGGAAAGGTGAATAGAAGACGGCCATACTTACTCTTCCCACGACACTCGAGTTGTGATGAACCTGCTCTCTCGATAGTCGAACAGCCGAGTATGTTCTGCGACGTTGTTTTTCGTGTGAATAATTCTGTAGACGTGGAGTGCCTTATCCCTGTCGTCTTAGCCCGAATCGAATAAGTCGGCTTGCCCAAACGGGCCACATCCAAGGTGACAAGGAAGAGAAAAATCAATAGCGCAGAAAGCTCACCCGCCCACACAGCCTTCTGGCATCTGGACCACGACCAGGATTGGTTGGTCCTGGCAAATGGAGCCGCGGGCGAGACCCCCTTTGCACCCCCCTGTCTGTCATATTCCCGAGCGCACAAAAGAGACAAAAGAGACATAAGCATAGAGACAAAATCGGGGCATAAGGACATGACCAAAAGGTGACTAAAGAATCGGCCACTTTGAGGCGCTTAGAAGCGACGCCGAGATTAGGCATAAGAACTCTGCAGAACAAACTAGCTTGACATTGCTGCCAGGGGCATGCCCTATCTGTAGTGCCTGGGCAGTGCGATGAAGCGTGAAATGTTGAGACCGGTTGATGTCCAAGGAAGAGGTCAAAGATGATGTTGTTCAAGGGAAGTTCAGTGCAGATCACGACGGGGGATGGATGCACCACAAAGAGGGCAATGAATGCGTGCTATCGACAAGGAAGGAGCCAGCGGCGGAAAGGCGGAACTGCAAAGAGCGGGCAAGAGCCACTCAGATCATATGTACAGATTGAGAGTCTGTTTACAGAAAGAGGAAAGAGCAACGCGCGCACTGTCTTCTTCGCAGGTGATTCGCACAGCTCTTTCCTTTGCAACAACAGTGAGCCGCGCCCACATGTACGAGTAAGCATAATGTCCAGGGTGTGGAAGGAACGACCAACGGGCGAAATAACCTTCTTTTCAGGCCAAGAGGTGTACCTGCGTACCTGGTAACTTACGTAATATTCAGTATTTAGATGAGCTTCATATTCGGCATGGAAATGGCAACAGACCGACCGCCCTTTTGCCCAGGCCGCCCCGGCTGGGGTGATTACAACGTAAGATATGGCACGCGAGGTAGGATTCTGTCCTGTGTCAGTCAGAGCAAGATCCTTGATGGCAGGCCTGACAGGCAAGGATTCAGGTCAGTGCAAGCACAAGTTGAGACACGCAGAGACACAACACAGCGTACTGCCAGAGAAATACTCTGTTCCCTCACTTGCTGGTGCGGAATAGGAGGTTTACTGTTTATGTCCGGCGTTAGTGTTCCTGACTAGGGCCGAATCTGGAAAGGAGCGCGAAGGTCTGGCCAGAAATGAATCACCTGCAGGGAACGAGTGAATGGGGCATGCCCCTGGTCTTTAAAGCGTTGCATGTCTATTCAGAGCAATGCGACGTGAAAGTGTTTGTCCTGTGTGCGGGACATAAGATACATTTACAGCAGTGATGTATCATGAGATTGCAGATAGCACAAAGACTCGAAAGAAGGGATGGGGAAGTACATACTACCATGCGAAAGCCAGACGAAAGAAATGAAGACACTAAAATCTCACTGAAGTAACCGTATATTAGCGCTGCTATGTCTCGTCCATGAGGGATGCAGGTTTCGTACAGTTCTTCAGTGTTGCCAGGCTCGAGGCGTCTGCATCTTCTGGGTTCCGTGGATCCATCGTCTGCTCCATGGCTGATCCTGTGATCGTGAGATCGATACTTGAGAACTTACAATACATGATGACGGCAGTGGCTGAAGAGGCTTTGATCGACAGTTCGAAATGGATGCTCGGAACTCTCCTAGTATTCATGGCAAAAATCACATTCCTACACTGCACACTTACATCCGGCGGTTATTTCCATGACGCGGGAGCCACCGTGGGTCCCCGGCGGTTTTATGGTTCTGTTTAGACTTAAAAAGTAGAAGAAGGGCTGCTGCTATTCGCTGTCCTACGATGTGCCTGTACTATTCTTTTTCTCCAGTATCTTCTTGTATTTCTTCTATATTTTCTACTTCTATATTATTTCTGCTCTTGACGACAACGGTGCCGTACTATCCATTAATACCTACCGAATATCCCGAGTAGAGGTATGGCATTGTGTACTCGACTTCTCGCCGTTTTCTACGGCTTAGGAGTGCATAATGATGTTGGTACCTACGCAATGCCTATGTACGCTTCGCAACCGATGTTTCGCTGTAGGATCCAAACACGACCCAAGAAGACCGGTCCAGCCCAGCCAAGCATTAGCGATCCCTTACCCCAGCATGAAGGTTTGTTGTACCTTGAGCCCTAGGCCAGGCCCATGGCTAATGAAGGAGTGCCCAGCCCGCTTTTTCGGGCCTGTTCGCCGTGCAGGGTTAAGCAATGTAAGTCGGAGCATATCAAAAGTAAGACGGCGTAATAGGCAATAGGAGGCTCTTACCAGGGTACATACCCTTGTCGGTCAAGACAGCACCAGTAGTTTTGTAGACAACACGCCCGACTTCATTCATGATTTTTCAGTGATATCACCAAAGACTGCTGCAAGTGGATTGAGCGAGGAGACTTGGTAAACGGATCCGATGAGAGGGGAAATCAAATAACCAAAATCAAAAATCAAAAATCAAACCAAAGCAACAGAAGCGGCGACGGATGTCTACTACACACCACTTTCGGAGCAGTTACAGCGACATCCGTAGGTAGAGCTAGGGTATGATTCAAGAACTATTCATACGTAGAAATACTCGTGGTGGAATGTATCTTAATAATATAGGAATATCAGGTTTATGTTCGAAAAATACTATTAAAATCAAGGAGATAACCTCTAATAAAAAGTCCAGTCTCTTTTTTAGTCGCCAAATGCAAACAAACAAGAAATGACAGAAAAAAAACAGGTGCAGGTAAACAGTCGTCAGGCCGTTGCTAGACCATCGTGTCAACAGTCTCTTGCAGCTTCTCCTTTGCCTTTTCAGCATCCTTGGGTGTCTCGTTGACGTCCTTGGCCTCCTTCACCTCCTTCACCTCGACTGCCTTGACCTCCTTGCTATCACCCATAGCCTCGACCACCGTCTCGTTCGTCGCGCATCGCACTGTTTTGACTTCGGACACCGACACCACGGGCTTGCTCACCTCACGTCGTGCAATATCATCGCTGCTGCGGCCGGCCGTTGTCTCGTACTTTGTCCGCAGAGCCGCCCGGATGTCCGACTCGCGACCCTCCCACTCGTTCCAGCCGTTGGGGCTCAACGGCCAAAGGATCTTGTTGTCAGCCGACATGATGAAGCTGTCCAGGTCCGGCTTCGGCTTTGACGCAAGCAGGTCGATCTCATCGGCAATTTGGGAGCAGTACATGTCGAGCGGGAGGTCGTTCACATCATTTCCAAAGGGGTTTTCGACCTCGCGGCCGATAAAGAGCAGGCCCAAGATAATGTAGCCGGCAGCCATTGTAGCCGGAATGGTGATCCATCCGAGCAGATTAAGGAGCTGGAACGGCAGCAGGCAGACGTAGAGCCAGGTAATCTGGTTGATGGCGATGGCGTACGCGATCGGCAGAGGCGTGTTAAGCACTCGCTCCGTGCCAGTTAATACGTCGTTGAGGGCAGTAATGTTGTTGACTGCTCGTTAGTCGTCATCCGCGAGAGAATCAAAAGGAAAGAGGCAAATACATATACATACAGACAAGGTTAAGGTGGGCACGCTCAAATTGGTAGTTCAGAACGAGGTCGTCAGCGACGACGGCGAGGTGGTTGATGATCTCGAGGGGAAGGTTGCCGAGTGGGTGCTTGGCACGTTTAACAACCTTGCGAGGGTTGCTCGTGGCGAGCGAAAGGCCAAGAAATTCACCCGTTCTCTTGAGTAGGCCCGGGTCCGACTCGTAGGCTCTGCCGTGCTCGTCGCGCGTAGCCTCGCGCGCATAGGTGTCGAGGTGGCCAACGAGGCCGGTCAAGTCGTCATAGTCGGTGTACGGCTCGAAGCGCAGCTTGTGCTTCAGAGCAACAGCAAAGGCCACCACAAGCTTGCAAGCAGTCCTGCTCTATTAGTCTCTATGTCTCCATGTCTGTATGCCGGCGTAAGTTATCCAGGAACTACCTACAGCTTCACAAGCATGTCGCGCTCGCGGTGCTCCTCACGCTCCTTTGCGTGAAGCCAAAAGACACGGCCCAGAGCATTGGAGACCATGATCAGCTGAGCCCAGTACCGGCGGCCTTCAGAGTATCTCTCGTACGCAGTAGAGCTGCGGAAGCTCAGGCCGAGACCAACGACGAAACCAGTCACCGTCAGGAGAGTGTTGCTGATACCAACTAGTATGTAAGCATGTCAGCAGGTGATGGTGAGCCGATCGAGCACGAGCAACTTACGATCTGCTGCAGTATACTTGGAGACGACAGTGACAAACGTAGCCCAGCTGCCGAGGAAGAGCAAGGGCACCAGCAACTTCGGCAAAATGCTGCCTTGCATCTGGAGAAAAAGCGGCCATTTGGAGTGTCTTGTGATGTCCCGAGGACCGCCCTGGCCCGTTAGCTACCACGCAACTATGTATGCCTTCCATTGAGCACGTACAAAATATTTGTCGTTGTCAAACGATGTCTGCTTCCGGTTGGCGCCGATAGATCCCGGGGAGGAGGACCGGTTCGAGCGGGATCCCGTAGATTTGGGCAAGGTGAGGTTGGTCGAGCGCCGGTCTGCACTCTTTGTCGCGTGTCCCTCCCGGGAAGTCGAGAAGTCAGCCTCAGCCATGGTGACGTTGGGTGCTGATATAGTTGTTGGGTATTGCAGGTGTTGAGGTGACTCGAGAAATCGATATAAACAGATGGAATGATGGATGAGTGATAGAATGGTAGCATGACACAGCAAACGATGACGGGAAGCAACAAGCTTTTATCCAAAGGCCTAGAGGCCCCGGTACTCGTAGAAAGCTTATTTTATGGTGATATTAACAAAGAAAAGCAATATCAATATACGATTTTATATAAGCAAAATAAACTATTCGAAGTAAGTCAAGTAAAGAAACAATTTACATGTGGCTGACTACGGTTTCTACACGTTAGAGCATGGTGCTATTCTCAACGAGGGCATATGATGGCATCTATACACCGCCGATGCATTGATTATTGGTGCAAGCCAGGGCGGAAAGCCAGACCGTGTCTGAAATGGGACATAAAATGGGCTCCTTGCTAGAAATTCATCAGCCCATACATGGGTAGTTTATATCATATATGCTAGAAAACGTAGTGCAGGTTATCAATGCAATGCATCGTGATGAGAAGCTGGCAGTAAGCGTTGGTGAAGTAAACGTCAAGGCTAGATTGAGAATGAAGCTATGGGAGATTAGGACAAGAAGGCACATAGGTCTATCAAGCTCAATACATTATAATGCCTAAAAACGGCATGTCTTGATGATTGGACGCAGCTGAATGATGGGTAGTTTTCCGCGATGTGCGAAAGGGGGCGGAAACAGCCAACATCGACCATAATGGGCACATCCACATCAACGACAGCGACCATAATAACCACATCGTCCACATCGATCACGCTATCATAAACAGGCTGCTAGCCCCATCAATATGAACGTGTCACGAGCTCCATGTCTGTTCTGAGAACCTGGGAAATTCAGAGCGGAATATGCATCTCAAGACATGACCACAATCGTATGCCGGCATGCCTCGTCAGAGCTGATGGCCCGCCGAGCTAGCGAAGAAGCGAGAAGATACATCCCCAACGGGCACGGTCATAGGGCTGCAGCCATCTTCATATTGCGATTCTTCTATTCTCTGCTGCCGCCCTCGTGTCTGATACCCTTGTTGGGCCTAGACTTGCCAATATATTGACTCCAGGGCCCACCGTCGGGCCTCTCCTGGCCTGCACCTGCAGCCTCGTGGCCACCTCACATATTGGCAGTAATTTACGTCGTAGGTATTGATGCCGTGTCTGGTTTCTTTTTATTAGAGTGCTATGAAGGCGAAGCTGCTAATTTGGTCTTGGTTGTCCACGTATGCCGAGCTTTGGCTGCTAGTTCACCCCCCTTACCAGTGCTCCGGGACAGAATGAATCCTTTGTGATTCAGCCTTATTTGCACGATGCAATGCAAAGTGTGGCCTCCTATGGTAGACACTAACGGCATTTTTAGTCTCTTTTGCGCGTATCTTAGAGCGCAGGATGCTCTCCTCCGGCTGTTTCTGCTCGTCGGGGCGGCAGCGGAACATGGGAGTGGTGAGGACGGAATGCATGCCGATTATGGAGTGACTCCTGTTCTTCTCCCATGCTTGAGGCGCATGTCCAACGGCTTCGGGTCAATATCAGACGAGACTCGGCTTCTATAGACGTTTCTACAGTATTGCTGCAAGGTCCTCTACCTTGAAATGGCTGCCATGATTAGCCTTTGGTTTTTCATGTGAGGTTATTCATGTTCAACCTGGATGAATAAGCATAGCCTACAGTCCACATCTATAAGCTTAAACAGGAAGTCGCAACTTGACATTGTCTATGATCAAAGGGAAGTCACGATCAGTGCCACTCTTGATCATAAGGAAGCTGCGACCGGCTGTGCCATAAGTAAACAGAGTGGCATGAAAACTGCATCGACACATTCTCCCAGTTGTTAGACACACTGCTTAATCAACCAACATCACTTTTCGTCTGCTTCATTGAGCTATCATTATATATACTCATTACTGTTGACTAATAAACATCCAGTCTATACCATGCCATTGCCAAATAAGAGAGCTCAGTGTTCATTGCACAAAACTACAGTCGGGGGTGTAGTATCGAACAAGAAGCTCAAGGGCCCTACACAAAAGCGAATACCAAAGGAGCTGGAGGATGCCGTGCTCGGGTTGTCAGAACCAGCGCCATCAACCGATAGGCAGATGTCAGAGGAAGCCACCGACCCTCAAGCCACTACCCCCGGCTGCGTGGATACAAGACTGGCAAGCCCGGCTCCGGTCTCTCACATCCCTTCAAGCAATCTCCGCCAGATCTGTTCTGCAAGCAAGTACGAGGAAGAGAACCTTGCATCCTACAACCCTTTCCTCTTCTACCCAGCAAGACCCGGCGATATCCTGCATGGACGCTACCTGATTGTGGCCAAGCTGGGCTTCGGCTTCTCTTCCACCGTCTGGCTTTGCCGTGATTTGGCATGCAAGTTAGGCGAACACGGCTTCCGGGCTGTCAAGATCTACACTGCGGATGCAAAACTGGCTTGCAAACTCGCCTCTCACCAGAGACTACAACACTGCCATGCACTGGCTATGCAGAATTCGGTCCAAGGTCACATAGGCCTGGACTGGATCCAGCCAATGCTCGACTCATTTTTTGTGCCAAACCCAAGCGGCGTCAAGAATCTGGTCTTGGTCTATGCGGTGATGGGGATGAGCTTGCAAGACCAGGTCACCGCCGTACCTGGGCACCGACTGTGTCTGCGCTACGTTGCCTCCATCGTTGACCAGCTTCTCGCCGCGCTCAACTTTCTTCATGAAGAGGCAGGCATGGTGCATGGCGGTAGGTCTCCACGATCCCTCTTCCCATCTTTGGTAGCACTTTTGTACTGATGGCATCTTTGCGTGCAGACATTTGCCTAGACAACCTTCGGTGCGGCCCCGACCACAGCGAAATACTCAATGTCGAAACATGCGAGTCCATCTACCCATCACCGCTGAAGTACTCCTATATAGTTAACGACAATGGCACCATTGGCACGGCTCTTTACGAATTGCTGATTTTCAGTTCGTATAAGATCTCAGGCCACTTGAGTTCCGTCTTCCTTTCCGGGTTTGGCCAGGCGCGTGTTGGACAACTCCATGAAGGGAGCCCCATGCGTCCAAACTACCGTCCGCCAGAGGTGATTTTGAAGTTGCCCTGGGACAAATATGCCGACATGTAGTGTCTCGGTATGCTGATCTGGGACATGCTTGAACCAACGCCGCTCGTCCCCGTGTTCGATGCCCCTCCCGGCGAGATCTACGATGCCATGCACCTTGCTGCCATGACAGCCCTGCTCGGTGCACCCCCCTCGCGATTTTTGGCTATCGGCGGCGAGTGTCATAGGTATTAGGACTACGACGGTACGTCCCATGCCCAGCATCTGATCTTGCTGCGTGCCTGTCTTGAGCTAACACTGTAGGCAACTGGATCGGGCCTGTGCCGCTCCCCGAAACCGAGCTCCTGTGGCAGCGCATCACCTGCTTCGAGGATCCTGCAGATATTATTACCTTTGCCCAATTCCTCGAGGCTCTTCTCATATAGGTACCGAACGAGCGCCTGGATAGCACTGCTGCCGTGCACAAGCACGATGGCTTATGCGATCTTCGTGGAATTGCCTTGACACAGTGGCGTGTAAAAACGGCGAGATAGCGCACTGGAATATTATAGGCTCAATCAGACATCATTACAGCATGCTGCAGCGCGAATTAGGCCTGTGCCTTACATGTACACCACACATACATCTGCCATATATTATGTACATTGACACTGCCGCCCAATAAGGAAAGGCTCAACCGCAAATTCTCGACCACCACCAAAAACCTCATTTCCAGGAACACGCCGCACAGCATCTTCAGCCTCGACTCCGCAGCCTTGCGACTCACAGACGATCCCCGTAGACCATAGGACCTCTCTGCAAGCTCGACCGAAGCCTGTCCGACCCCAATCCACAGCAACCCCTCCCGTCTAAACCCATGCAGCCATGTCTCCGGCTGGCGCGTCCTGGCGCATCGGTCTTGAGACGACGAAGTCAGGCATCATTGGCGGCGAGTGCAGTTGTCTGCTCCAGATCGGCTCCCGGTGGACACTATAGAAGCTGCCGTGACAGTCGGTGTATAGGCCTGGCACAGTGGCAGGCCCGTAGCTTTACTGCAACCGCTCGAGCCTCTGCCGACAACACCTCGACACCCTCGAAACCCTCGACACCCTCACCCTCACCCTCAATACCCTTGGCATCCACATCCTCGCCCTCTCCATTACCAATTAACCACTCTTCGAACACATCAAGGCAGCCTCGTCCTACAAAAGACCCAATACTTCTCGAACAACGCATAGCTTCCATTCCCATCGAACGCTTCCGCAACTTTTGCATTGTCGCCCACATCGACCATGGCAAGAGCACTCTGAGTGACCGGCTGCTGGAGCTGACTGGCACCATCTCGCCGGGCGACGGCAACAAGCAGATTCTCGACAAGCTCGACGTCGAGAGAGAGCGCGGCATTACTGTCAAGGCACAGACATGCACTATGATCTACCGCTACAAAGGCCTCGACTACCTCTTGCACCTTGTCGATACCCCTGGCCACGTCGACTTCCGTGCCGAGGTCACCCGCTCGTACGCCAGCTGCGGTGGTGCCCTGTTGCTGGTGGACGCCTCGCAGGGCATCCAGGCGCAGACTGTAGCCAACTTTTACCATGCCTTCTCGCTCGGCCTGGGTCTTATTCCGGTCGTCAACAAGGTCGATCTACCGACGGCCGATGTGCCCCGCGCGCTGCAGCAGCTGCACGATACGTTCGAGCTCGATGTGGACCAGGAGAACAGCAATAATGGCGCTGTGCTTGTGAGTGCCAAGACGGGCAAGAACGTTGAGGCCATTCTGCCGGCCGTCATTGAGCGCATCCCGCCGCCTGTGGGTGACGCTCTAGCCCCTGCCCCACGGATCCTGCTGGTAGACTCGTGGTACGACAACTTCCGCGGTGTTGTGCTACTCGTGCGCGTTTTCGAGGGCACCATCCGTGCCGGTGACCATGTTGTGTCTATGGCAACCGGCAGCAAGTACACGGTTGGCGAGGTCGGCATCCAGTACCCCGAAGGTATCGCACAGCCAACACTGCGTGCGGGCCAGGTCGGCTATGTGTTTTTCAACCCGGGCATGAAGAAGATCCACGATGCCAAGATCGGCGATACGTTTACGACTGTGGGCAACGAGTTGACGGTAGAGCCTTACCCGGGCTTTGAGGAGCCGAAGCCCATGGTGTTCGTCGCGGCATTCCCAACTGACCAGGGCGATTACACGCGCCTTTCCGACAGCATCCAGCAACTGACGCTCAACGACCGTAGTATCACGCTACAAAAGGACCACTCAGAGGCCCTCGGTGCGGGCTGGCGTTTGGGTTTCCTGGGCAGTCTGCACTGCTCTGTGTTCCAAGATCGTCTGCGGCAGGAGCATGGCGCCAGTGTTATCATCACAGAGCCGGCCGTTCCGGTGATGCTAAGGAAGCGCGACGGCACGGAGCGTGTGCTCACCAGTGCAGCGGACTTCCCCGAAGCAGACGAGGCACGCAGTCGTGGCTTCGAGTACTTTGAGCCGTTTGTATCGGCCACCATCACAGTGCCGGAAGAATACCTGGGCCGTGTCATTACGCTATGCGAGAACAGCCGCGGCGAGCAGCAGAGCATTGACTTTATCGGCAGCGCTGCACAGACGGCAAAGGGCCCGGATACCCCCGGAACCTTGGCGGAAGCGACCACTGCCGCCGATGACGACGGCACAGCACCGGCCAAGACAGCATCGCCAACATCGTCGCTGGGCTCGATCCAGGTCATTCTCAAGTACTCGCTGCCATCCATGGCGCTTGTCGACGATCTGTTTGGCAAGCTCAAGGGAGTGTCGCGCGGCTATGCAACTCTCGACTACGAAGACCCGACCTGGCGCAGCAGCGACCTGGTCAAGCTGCAGCTGCTCGTCAACAAGCAGCCGGTCGACGCCATCAGCCGCGTCATGCACCGCTCGCAGCTCGACCGTGTCGGCCGGCATTGGGTGTCCAAGTTCAAGGAGCACGTCGACCGGCAGATGTTTGAGGTCATTATCCAGGCCACGGCCGGCCGGCGCATCGTAGCGCGTGAGACAATCAAGCCGTTCCGCAAGGACGTGCTGGCCAAGCTGCACGCGTCCGATATCACGCGGCGCCAGAAGCTGCTCTCAAAGCAAAAGGCAGGCCGGAAGCGGCTGACAGCTGTGGGCAACGTCACGATTGAGCACACTGCCTTCCAAAAGTTCCTGTCCAAGTAGGTGTATATAGCTGCATCTTGGCGTCTTGTATATTATCATGTTTTATGTTAGATGAGAGACTGGCTGAAGCATGAAACGAATGAAAATTATAATTTCCTGTCATACAGAGAATAGCAAGAAATAAAATGTAAAATTATGTGATAATCAAAGAGTAGATTACTTGATTTAATTTATAAATTATTAGGAGAATGAATCATAAAGGCGATGTATAAAATAGAAAGAAAAGAAGAGGAAGAAGAAGAAAGAAAAAAAAACAGAAAGCAAATGTAGTCTCCTGAAGAGAAAGGAGAGAGAATCAATAATTAAAAGAAGTACGTGGCATAAAAAAAAGAAAATAAATGCAAAAAAAAAAGCGACCACTACGGGACTCGAACCCGCAACCTCGGTCTAACCCTCCGGATTTTGACCTATGGTCTGGTCAAAATAGGAGGACCGCGCGCTACCATTGCGCCAAGCGGCCTTGTAGTAACAACAAATGTCCATAAGCACACACCAAAGCAGCGTGGCCAATAGCGAGGTGGCGCAAATTTCGACGAGTCTATGGGTTATATAGCTAGTTCCGCAGTTTCGCAGTTCCACATAAGGGCGATCCTGATGATATGGCAAGCCAAAAACAAGACGTCGCCTTTGCCGATTACTTTGATTTATTTGTTTTAGAAGAGGACGAGCTTGTTGGCGGAGGAGAATAAAATATATTACACAAGATAAAGGTAGGAAACGGGAACAAACCGCCATAGGAAGAGAGGCAGACCGTATTAATAGCTACGAGAAGCACATCAGCAAACAACGTCACAAACGCATATCACGGTGAGTTTTCATGAATATGCAATCAGGTTTGTATTGTACTTTATTAAGATAGATACGAAATACACAGGGGCTATATTTTGAAGCCTGGACGAGACAGATTAAGGGAATTGTATGACAGTTTGAATAAATAGATTGTGAACAAAACAAGAATGTGACAAAGGAAGCCTTTTTGATGAAGGAAGATATCCAGACTAGTTAATAGGACAGAAAGAGATGCAGACAAACGAGCAAGAGGGTGAGTATAAGAGAAAGTGGAAGCAAACAGGAAGTAAGAAAGAACGGGAGAAAGCCAAATAAGAAGAGAGATGGAAGACCTAGTCAAACGCCAGATGCCCAGACAGGGACACAGCCGCTTACACCAGATCCTTGCGCACTTCCACCTCGCGGCCGACCCAGACACCGTGGTCCGGTGGCGCAGTGTCAATCAGGGCTAGCTCTTGGTCCAGGGAGTCGATGGCCGTAGTCTTGCTCTTAGCAAAGCTGTCTGTCTCACCGGACGTGTCGATGCTTCCCAGACGGCTTCCACCGTGACGGCCAAACTTGCCGTTGCCGCCCTGGATCCGGACTTGCGAGATGCCGCCACCCGTGAACGACGTTGCTGTGGCGTCAGAGGCGTGCGACCAGCTGCTGAGAAAGTGCTTCTTGCTGTTCACGGTGTCTGACGTTGCGCGGCTGTACGCACCGTAGTGACCTGCAGTGCTGTTGAGGTTGCTGCCACCATTGCCGGGCCCGCATCCGGCACCCGAGGTGTTGGATACGCCCGAGCAGCCACTGTTGTTGGCGCTGCGGTTGTGCGACATATTCTGTGCAATCAGCCCGCTAAGTGGCAGCACAATGATGACTGACGTGTAGCACAGCGAGCCGGCTTCAAAGGTGCTGACTTCGCCGAGCTGCATCGCGGCAAACACGACGGGCACCAGCATGAGCACGCCGTTGGTCATGACAAGGACCTCCATGGCGGACACGGTGTTCATCGGCGGCAGGATGCTGCGGTACTCCCACATGTGGAGGACGATGCGCACAATGAAGACAAAGCAGAACCAGAAAATTGTGGTGGCCGTGAACGCCAGGTCCGCCTCGTACACCCACTTGGAAGAAATGCCCATGGAGAGGTTGAGGGTCCGCTCGATGCGCAGAACTACACCGGCGGTCTTGAAGGCGCTGGTGAAGAGAACGATCAGAACAGAGACGGCCAGCGTCACATTCTTCCACAGCGGAGGCCACAGCTTGATCATGGAGTATGCCTGAATGAAGAGCGCGGCTTCAATGAGGATGAGCTGCGGCAACGCGAAGAACGTGGCAGCATTGGACGCCCGGGTATCGCCTGCGCTGACCGTGGAGAAGTCGCCGCTGCTGATGCGGTAGAACTCGGCATAGGAAGACGTGAAGAAGTAGCTCAGCAGTGTGCAGCGGATCGTGCCAATGACGAGAGCCGCAATATTGATCACAGTCGATGCACGCGAGTACCGGTTCTTGCTGGTCATGGTGAGCATGACAAGCAGCATCACAAAGCAGGCACCGATCTGGCTGGCATAGTTGATGCATGTGGCAAAGGCCGTCGAGAAGACCTTGTCGACATATGGCACGCTGGCGGTGATGGTGGCATTGTTCGGCCCTTGGAGGTAGAATACCTGCTCAAGGAGCTGCAGCCCCTCTGCAGGAGAAGGAGCGGATGTTGAAGACATGTTGTCTGTGCGGCGTGTGCAGCAACTGTTGTAGTGAGACAGGTAGGGTAAAACTGGATAGAGTGATGAGAGAGAAGATGAATGTCCGCGAACCACTTGGGGTCTGCTTCAAGGCTTTGAAATCAAAGACTCAGGTTGGAAGACGCTTTGGTATTCTGTGACCTTGGCTCAAGGAAAAGACTGCCTTGAGAACCAGGGAATGTACAAAACAAGGGCCAGAGACAAAACAACTGAGTGGTAGGAAAGAGGGATGTTAAAGCAGATGACAAGAATAGAACGAGGTGGGTGAAGCAACGTTGACACTGCGCAAGGAGAGAGGGGGAAGCGAGCAAACGGTATGTTTGTTGGCTCGAGAGTGTGTGTGCAAGGTAGGCTGGCAGCCAGAGTAAAAGAAGAATGATGTGATACTGGTAGTGTATTTCAAAGAAAGAAAGTAAGACGTTGGCCGTTGAAGAGCCAAATGTGGTAAGGGCTGGGGGTGACGAGATGCTGAACGAATGACAGATCAAAGAGGTGCAGAGAGAGGTGTAGAGAGAGATGTAGAGAGAGATGAAGAGAGAGAAGGAGTATGAAGACAGCAAGTAAAGATGCACAATGCACAGTTATATAAACAGGGCGAGTAAGTCCAGCTTCTCCTGTCTCCTTTACGTGAAGTTTGATGATGCCCGTCGTATGTCGTTCTTGATATTGAAGCTCAGGGGCTGCCCAGGCATAATACCATCATATGTCATTCAAGGAGTTGTGATATGAGAGGAGTGGAAGTTGTGGAAGCAAAGGCGTCTGTATCATGTATGCAACCAGACTATCGACAAGATCTGTCACGGAGGATGCAGGAGGGCCGGCATTTGCTTCTCACCTTGCCCCGTATATATCCAACAACAATACCAAGGCAATCAAAGGAAACCAATAATGACAAGCGGTAGTCCAAAAGAGCTTAAGAATATCGTACAGATCATTGTTATCAAAGAAGGAAAAAGAGCTAAAGAACTGGCAAACACCAGGTCCGGGCTTGGATCGGCGGTTGCTAAAAAAAGGTGCGCGCCCTTTACGAAGGAGACAGGCAGAAATAACGAAAGGCAGGAAAGGTGAGACAAAAGTAAGCCAACCAGAGCTCAACGTCAGTCGCCCAGTTGCTAATGCAAGGGATGCTGCCGAATGGGGAGATGAGAGTGGCGGTTAGGCAGTGGGTGCTGAATCTTAACATTGTCCTCAATGGCTAGCTTTAGCATTGTTCTCTGCATTGGCGTCGGCTGTTGTTGTTAGACAGATGGGCTGCGGCGGCTCCTCGCAGACTCAGAAGTGACATCAGACAGACCTAGAGGCATGACGGATAGGCCTGTGCCATATTTGCAGGTCCTCAAGGATGGGGGCCAGAGGATGCCGAGACGGAGAGCTGCCGTCTGCATTGAAAGCTTGTCGAGAGAGTATATTCTGGTTTTGTCTATATACAGGCTTTAACTCACCTTCTTTGGACATTTTGGTACTGTGATTTTAGTATGTTTTATACTATTTAGCTCATAAGATGATATATGAGTTCACGATACCTGGAGGCCATCATGAAACTGCTTTCTGTATCATTGTGCCGTCGATGAAGTTCGTGATGTTGACAAGTGGGGCCGCCGCGTTAGTCAGTAATGTTCTTATGTAATCAATGCAAAGATCGGGACGAAAGAAAGAATCAGTCATGTGACTTTTCCCTGATGCTCACGTGTGTCCCCTGTTGTTTTCAATTTATAAGCAAACGAGACTGCTCCCTGAGAGAGGAGGCAGCAATCATTCGCTAGCCTCTTCCGGTCTAGCACGCCTGTTTTGCCGTCTTGCCCCCTAGCTTCCAGCAGCCTCTTTGCTGTCTTGGGGAAGGAGCAAAAAAAAGGGAAGGTGCGACAAAGGGACGTCGTGATGTGGCCCAAAACGTCCTGACCTCCTGCATCCACTTTGCTTTCAACATCACGATTTTCACGAACATCACCGACGCGCCTATCCACGGTGCTGACATCGCGACATTCTCCCGACTTCTTCTGACTGCGCTGTCACCCCTCTTGCTTTCTTTTCGAGCTGTTCTTTTGCATGCGCCCTTCCACGTCTTGATGCGCTGAGGTCCAACACCGACGGCAAAACGCGTCGCGGTCGCCGCAAGACCTTGTTCTGAGTCCCGAGGCTCGCCCTCCATCTCGCCTGCTTGTCTCTCCATCTTCCATCGCCATCTTCCATCTGTCTTCTTGTCCGCCCGCTCGTTCCGCCAGGCGTGTGCGTCACCGGCCTCCCTCTCCGCCACCAGCCTCCCTGCGTCCGTTGTCTCGACACAGCAACCGACCGAAAACTCGTCACCTCCTTTCCACCTCCACGAACATCGACCTCGACCTGTTCAAACGTTTCCGTTGATCACCCCAGCTCATCGCAATCATGGCTGACTACGACGCCGGCTACGAGTACGACGACAACCTCGATGGCGACGACTACGAGGAGGGCATTACGCCCGAGGATTGCTGGAAGGTCATCTCGTCTTATTTCGAAAAGAAGAGCTTGGTGTCCCAGCAGATCGACTCCTTTAACGAATTCACAACGACCACCGTCCAGTCCCTGATCGACGAGCACTCTCTCCTCACCCTCGACCAGAACAACCCGCCGATCAACGCCGACCGCCCGGTCAAGCTCCGGCGTTATGAGATCAAGTTTGGTAGCGTCATGGTGTCAAAGCCTCAGTTCGCTGAAGGTGACGGCCGTGTCTCAACCCTGACACCCTACGAATGCCGTGATCGCAATCTCACCTACTCCTGCCCGCTCTACGCCCACATCACCAAGAAGGTTTCGCTAGCCGTTGAGGAGCAGATCCCCTACGACGAGCTCGACCAGGAGCAGATCGACGAGATGAACCAGAGCGGCGACCAGCCAACACGTATTGTCTGGGAGGAGGAGCCTGCCGACCTGCCCGAAATGGAGAAGGACAAGACCGACGAGGATATGAAGGACATGGTGTTCATGGGCCGTCTGCCCATCATGGTGCGGTCCAAGATCTGTCATTTGGCAAACGAGACCGAGGAGGGCCTGTTCCTGCTCAACGAGTGCCCCTACGACCAGGGTGGTTACTTTATCATCAACGGTTCCGAGAAGGTCCTCATCGCCCAGGAGCGCTCTGCCGCCAACATTGTTCAGGTGTTCAAGAAGGCGCAGCCCAGCAAGTTCTCATACAGCGCCGAGATCCGGAGTGCGCTCGAGAAGGGTTCTCGTCTCATCTCGTCCCTCAGCATCATGTTGCTGACCAAGGGTGACACACAACGAGGAAGCTTTGGTCAGACTGTGCACAGCACGCTGCCTTACATCAAGTCTGAGCTGCCCATTGCTGTTGTCTTCCGTGCTCTTGGTGTCGTGTCTGATGAGGATATCCTGAACCACATCTGCTACGACCGCAACGACTCTCAGATGCTTGAGATGCTGCGCCCTTGTATTGAGGAGGCATTCTGTATCCAGGACCGTGAGGTCGCCCTGGACTACATTGGCAAGCGTGGCCAGAACTCGCACGGTGTTAGTCGCAAGGATCGTGTTCGTGCCGCGCGTGACATTCTGCAGAAGGAGATGCTGCCGCATATCTCGCAGAGCGAGGGTTGCGAGACCCGCAAGGCGTTCTTCCTCGGCTACATGGTCCACAAGCTGCTGCAGTGCGCTCTGGGTCGTCGCGACATTGACGATCGTGATCACTTTGGTAAAAAGCGTCTGGATCTGGCTGGTCCCCTGCTGGCGAAGCTGTTCCGTGGTATCGTCCGCAAGATGTACCAGGAGCTGATGAACCACCTCAAGCGCTGCGTTGATACCGGCAAGCATTTCGATCTGCGCGTCGGCATTCGGCACCAGACCTTGACCAACGGTCTCAAGTACTCGCTGGCTACGGGTAACTGGGGTGACCAGAAGAAGGCTATGAGCTCGACCGCTGGTGTGTCGCAGGTGTTGAACCGTTACACATTCTCTTCCACACTATCCCATTTGCGGAGAACCAACACGCCCATCGGCAGAGACGGCAAGCTGGCAAAGCCCCGCCAGTTGCACAACACACATTGGGGTCTTGTCTGTCCCGCCGAGACACCAGAAGGCCAGGCCTGCGGTCTTGTCAAGAACCTGTCGCTCATGTGCTACGTCAGTGTGGGTACACCAGCCGACCCTATCGTGGAGTTTATGATTGCGCGGAATATGGAAGTCCTGGAGGAGTACGAGCCGCTGCGGTACCCCAATGCCACCAAGATCTTTGTCAACGGTAGCTGGGTGGGTGTGCACCAGGACCCCAAGCACCTAGTCAGCCTGGTCCAGGGCCTGCGGCGAAAGGGCGTCATTCAGTCAGAGGTTTCGCTCGTCCGCGACATTCGTGACCGTGAGTTCAAGATCTTCTCGGACGCCGGTCGTGTCATGAGACCCCTGTTCTCCATTGAGCAGGAGGAGAACCCAGAGTCGACCGTGGCCAAGGGTCAGCTGCTGCTCACCAAGGAGCACATCCAGCGTCTGGATGAGGACGAAAACCTTAGCAAGGACGACCCCAACTTCTTCGGCTGGGACGGCATCTGCGCGGCTGGTGCGATCGAGTACCTGGACGCAGAGGAAGAGGAGACGTCTATGATCTGCATGACCCCCGAGGATCTGGACAACTTTGGTCTGCAAAAGGAGAAGCAGGCCAACGGTGAGGAGTTTGAGGAGCCTGTGATGGGTGACGACGACCTGAACAAGCGTGTCAAGACCAAGATGAACCCAACTACGCACATGTACACACATTGCGAGATCCACCCGAGTATGCTGCTGGGTATCTGCGCCAGCATCATTCCCTTCCCCGACCACAACCAGTCTCCCCGTAACACTTACCAGTCCGCCATGGGTAAGCAAGCCATGGGCTTCTTCTTGACCAACTACCCACGGCGCATGGACACAATGGCCAACGTGCTGTACTACCCCCAGAAGCCTCTGGCAACGACGCGCTCCATGGAGTACCTCAAGTTCCGTGAGTTGCCTGCCGGCCAGAACGCCATTGTCGCCATTCTCTGTTACTCCGGATACAACCAGGAAGATTCCGTCATTATGAACCAGAGTTCGATTGATCGCGGTATGTTCCGCAGTCTGTTCTTCCGTGCGTACACGGATTCGGAGAAGCGTGTCGGCATCAACTTTGTTGAGACGTTTGAGAAGCCGTTCCGCAGCGACACTCTGCGCCTGAAGCACGGCACCTACGACAAGCTGGACGACGATGGTATCGTGGCACCTGGCGTGCGTGTGTCCGGTGAGGACATCATCATCGGCAAGACGTCCCCGATCAACCCCGACCTCACAGAGCTGGGCCAGCGCACACAGGCACACGTGAAGCGTGACGCGTCGACGCCGCTGCGCAGTACGGAGAGCGGCATTATCGACCAGGTGGTGGTGACGACGAACCAGGACAACCTGCGGTACGTCAAGGTGCGTGTGCGGACGACCAAGATCCCCCAGATCGGTGACAAGTTTGCCTCTCGTCACGGTCAAAAGGGTACGATTGGTGTCACGTACCGGACCGAGGACATGCCGTTTACGGCCGAGGGCACGACGCCCGACATCATCATCAACCCCCACGCCATCCCGTCGCGTATGACAATCGCCCATTTGATCGAGTGTCTGCTGAGTAAGGTGGCCACCCTCAAGGGCATGGAGGGTGACGCAACACCGTTTACCGATGTCACGGTCGATTCCGTCTCCGGCCTGCTGCGCGAGCACGGCTACCAGTCGCGTGGTTTCGAGATCATGTACCACGGCCACACGGGCCGCAAGCTGCGCGCCCAGGTGTTCTTGGGCCCGACGTACTACCAGCGCCTGCGGCACATGGTGGACGACAAGATCCACGCGCGTGCCCGTGGTCCTGTGCAGATCATGACGCGGCAGCCGGTGGAGGGTCGTGCGCGCGACGGTGGTCTGCGTTTCGGAGAGATGGAGCGTGATTGTATGATTGCGCACGGTGCGGCCGCCTTCTTGAAGGAGCGCCTGTTTGAGGTGTCCGACGCGTACCGCGTGCACATCTGCGAGATCTGCGGTCTCATGACGCCGATTGCCAACCTCACGAAGCAGTCGTTTGAGTGCCGGCCCTGCAAGAACAAGACCAAGATTGCGCAGGTGCAGATCCCCTACGCGGCCAAGCTGCTCTTCCAGGAGCTGGCGTCGATGAACATTGCCGCGCGCATGTTCACCGACCGGTCGGGCGTGTCGATCCGCTGAGCGGGCGGGGCCTCTGGAGAGAGAAGAAGAGAGACTGGCGAAGAGTGTTGTTTGGCTGCGCCTTGTGAGCGAAAAATCAAAAGAAATTTGTAATACCGTCCCCTTGACTTTTTTGTCATTTTCTATCCTATTTTGTATTTTTTCTTTCTTTACTAATTTTCTTCCTTTCCTTCTCTCCTACGTCTTTCAGCTCTACCCTCTGTCCTCTTCCCCCTACCCTTCCTCTTCACTGATCTCTTCCTGTTTTCTTACTGGCATGAAACAACTGGCTGGCGTTGTTTCCTTTTTTCTTCTTATGCTTGCTGCGTGCTCTGCCTTCTTTTCTGTTTCACCCATCCTCGTTCACATGCGCTGCTTCTACCATTTCCCTCTGTTTAATCTTCTGTCTATTTTTGCATTTGAACTACGATATAAAAGAATACTTTGGCTGGCGGCGATGAGACAGATAAATTAGAAATAATACAAAAATAATTAAACCACAAGATAGAGCATCCTGTCCACGTGTAATCAAATAGAACCTTTTATTGCTATGGGAATTTAGGCATGTGGTTTGAGGGCACTGCTAACATGTGTGTAGAGCGTGTAGAGCAGCCGTCCCCTAGTTTTCTATCAGTGATTTTGCTCGCAAAAGCTCGTAATCTGCATAATGTCCTCTGCACGGACTGGCTTCGGCTGCAGCAGGTCACACTGCGATTGCACGATAGTTGGCCTAGCCAAGCCATACCCCGGAATCGTTCTCTCGCCGGTGCAGCTTTCTTTCTCAGACAAGCCAGCCGAGCCAGCCGACGCTTTGCCCGGCCCTCGATGACCCCAGCTCCAGTTCCGAAAGCGGTTCTCCTTCTGGTTGTTGGGGGGGTTGTAGACAGCCTCTGCCCGTGGCACGTCGATACCATATCTCTTGGTAGTCGGAGGAGATGTGTTAGGCGTGGTATGCATATTCTCGCGAGACCGACGGATGATCTGGGTACTGCTTGATGAAATATTTCTCGAGTTTTCGGCGTGCTCTAATAGCAAAGCGGTGGCATGGCTGCGAGTGTCATCCGGAGTATCATTCTCGTGGTCTGACGGGGCCGAGTCACTCTGGCCACGGCTATGCATGTGTGACGATATTCTACGCCACGCACCAGACTGACGCTTTGCATTGATAAATGCCCGAAGACGTGAACGTGGAATGCTGCCAAAAGCACGCCGCTTCACAGATGCTCCAGCCGGTTTGGTGTTCCTGGATACATCGTTGGTTGGTACCGCATGATGCAATGTTTCCACACTTTGAGCCTCAAGCTGGCCGGTTCGGCTCTTTGCTGGGCTTGACCTAGACGAGACATGCTGTTGATTTCCAGGTGTTTTGATAGAGCTCAGTTTCAAGCGGCTTGACTGTGTCTGGATCGAGTGCCTGGATGTGCTATTGAGACTGCGAGCATGGAGAGGCTGCACGAAATATGTCCCTGGCATGCTCACTAGAGGCTGGCCAGGATTATCAAACATTGTCCGCAAGTCCGCCACAGTCTTCCTCGGCCTGGATGTGGGCAGGGTGTCATTGTGATGTAGCACATAACGAGTTTCCTCGCTCTTTGCGTTGTTATGGTCAGCCTTTCCTGCAATGTGACGTAGACTCCGTCGGGGAGGCCCAACAGGAGAGGCTTCAAAGTTTTCACGCGAGGAAGCCCTTCCATCTGTCTTTGCTGATGAGGCCTTGATCGAAACTCTTTCACTGTGCTTCTTGGGTGTCCGATACAGCAGACTTATTTCCGACTTGGAATTTGGCGTCTTTGCCGGAAGCGAACATGCTGCCAGAGAGAACGGGGAGTAGAGCGATGATGCTGCGAGGGGGACAGGTTCGACGGGTGCTATCAGTCGAACCACGGGCACACCCCGGCTTTGGTTATGCCTAGCCTCTTGGTGGGTTATGGGCTGTGTAGTGCTAAATGTATTCAAAGAGGAGGCTGGAACGTGATACTGGGCAGTGGTGTCTGGCTTTGCCTGGTTATTGACAACAGCCTGCCATCGTCCCCCCTCGCCGCGTGTCCACCGGACATGTTGCTGCAGCCGTTGTGGCGATGCACTGCTCGCTTCAGGTGCACGCAGAAGATGGGGAACGAACTTTGAGGCTGCAGGGCTGTGAAGACTATGGGTGCTCAGTGCATTGGACGGCGTCGCCTAGATGCCGCCAGGCTTACACAGCTGGCCAGAAGACCGGGCTTTCTTAGGGATCGGGCTGGTGGCCACGCACGAATAGGTGCAGCTCGAGTCTCTTGTCTGAGGCATCATTGGCTCGGACCACAAGTTGGTCGAAGCGGCAGACAGTTCCCGAGACGAGTTCGAGGTCGAAGACGGCTGGCTTCTCCTGGGAAGCGAGTGCGGGAGTGCGGACCTGGGGATGTGATCCTCAAAACGGCTCTGAAGACTGCGAATGGCCGGTGCGTGTCTCATTCCTGTGCTCGGGGCAGTCGCAGTCTCGTTCATGGCAGCACAGGGGCTCCGCTGGGCCCAGGTTGAAGCCGGCACAGACAAATCCATGATGAAATAAAGCAATGCGATGTGATATCAAGACTCAAAAGGTAGTGCGTGGGTGGGTTTAAGAAGTAGTCAAGACGATGAATATGATTCGAGGACTATGAGGAACGAAACACACAGGCTATGATCTGTTTTGGATGTTGATTGTTGCCTTCGTTGGCAGAGGAATCGCTGCTGTCGATGTGATCCCTCCTGCCTCGTCGCCGCAGCCGTTGGGTCAGCTGACATTGAACGCGCTCCTGCTTTGTATGTCAAGGTGGCTGATTCTTCACGGCCGTGCCTTCCTCTCTCTTTTTTGTTATCTTTAGTGCTCTTTCCTAGTCTGGCTTTCCGATTCGGACGTTGCGACGGGATCGGGGACTGCACGGGAAGGATCAAAGTAGTAATAATACTCGGGGTCGATAAGGCAACCAATCACTGACGGAGATAGAGCAGCCGACGCACCGGCGAACCACGGTGAACCGAGCAAATCTGTGCGACATATCTACGACATAGAGATCAGCATGGACAAGGAGCTGGTAGCGATGCAGAGCGGTACGGATGATGGCGACCGGAATAGGCGAGATCGTCGTCGCAGTCGTAATCCTCATTTATTGATATGATAGATGATAGACTGCGGATCGGCCATGTCTACAAAGAGGTGGCCACCAGACGAAGGAGAGAGGGTGGAAGAGAGTAAAATTCTTCAGTTCTTACGCGAGAGTTTGGGTGCAATATAGAGAGATACAGCCAAGAACGAGTTATTTATTACAGAAGGGAGAGAAACATGAGAATGAGAAATATGAGAAAAAGATGAAAGAGAAAGAGGAAAAACGAGGATGACTACAAAGCAGAGGGCTGACAAGTTGTAGCGAGGCGGGCGATCACAGCCGTTCAGGGAAGCACGAGAGCGTGAGCTGTCCACGTGGCGTCTCTGGCGTCTGTACGAGCAGACTGGATGTTGAAGAGCTGGGGGTCGTGGAAGTGAAGCTGCATGAATAGCGAAGACGGCTGAAGGGTTCGAAGCGTCGGTCGACGTTTGCAGAAGAGCACCGGGCAGTAAACACGAACTATTGGAGGATACAATAATTCTCGGAGCAAGGCAAGATAGCAACATCTGTGTAGTGTACGAAGTATAGTCGAAGGACTACTAGAGTGAGGTCGAGAGGCACGTTTTTGGAAACATGTCGGACTGTTAGTGCTCGGCTTTCACATGCAAACTGGGCTACGACGTGCACGAAGAGACGCAGCATGGCGTATGCTAAAGACGGGATATAGGCCATGGGGTGTGGAAAAAGTAGAGGCGATGAACGACTGGAGACGACGGGGTAGAGGAAATCAACGGTAAATAGGTAAGAAGATAGAAGAGATGTCGGTGAAAGACGGGTTCATCGACGAGCAAGAGGCCGGAGCACAGAACGTGGTCGTGATCTATGGTGAGGGCGTATTATCTGTGATATTGGCGCTGTGGTTCGAAGATTGGGTTGTAGGGAAGGGTAGCATTGCATGAGCTTGGCCTGTACGATGCAGCGGTGTTCAATAGCAAGAGATATATAGCACGTAGTTAGGGGTGTAGAGAGAGGGAGGCTAGAGAGAGAGAGAGAGAGAAGAGAAGCTTCGCGGGCAATATTTCTCAAACAGCGACCGACCAGGGCTGGAAGCCAAGCACCAGACAAGAGGGACAAGGACAAGAAATACAAGCAAAACAAGGAGGACAAGCAACATAAGCATAACAAGCACAATACAAGCCATCAAATAGAGACAAAGAGGCTTAGCCAGAGCTGGATGAGAAAGGTAGACACCAGACGAACCGAAGGGAAAAGAAAAGATGAAAACGACGAAACAGAAGCACGGCATATCCCGGCCCAGCCACCATGAAATCAAGCAAGAGCATACAGCCTGACAAACATCCAGAGCATGATTGGACTGCTCTCCATTTCCAGTTCATGCAGTCGGGTACGCCCTGATGTCGATGGTCTGTATAATCCGCCAATCCTCCCGCTCGGCTGTCGCCGTCGTCTTTTGATTTACGCTCGTCCGCTTTTCCGTCTCGTCATCTCTCGTTCATGTATTCGGCTGCTGTCGTCGTGCCTCATTCCGGGCTATCCTACAATCTGTTCTGCCATCAAGTTTGCTCAAAATATTGCATCCCATGTCCTTAGTCGTATTAGGACCCCCCTCCTCAGACGCTATATTGACTACCCCTGGCGATGACGAACACGCACGCGGGACATGTCAGTAATGGGATATGAGCTCCGTCTGATCGAGCATCTCCCTCTGCACTCCGTACATACCTTGTCCATCGCCGTATCGCAAAGACCGTATCGGTATCTTTGTGATGTACCTGGTGGTATCCTAGTAGTGTAAATCCTCGTGTAAATACTCCACGCGTGCCGAGAGCCCGTTGTCTCCATCTGAAGGAAGAGAAAGATGGCTGATCTCGCTGATACTTTGTGCCTTTTCTTGTATCCTAGCGGCGGTGATCTCTCAGACTGATTTAACGAATCCTATTTTCAAAGAGCAGCAATATGCGGCTGTATTGTTCTTACTTTTCATCATCTTTTAAAAACTGTTGTTCTCCTTGTTCTTTTCATAGTCTTTGCTTCCTTTTTTCTCTCTTTTCTCTCTTCTCTCTGTTTCGTACTGTTGTTTTCTCTTGTTCTCTTGCTCTTCTTAACTTTTTGTCCTTTACTTTCCTCTTTCTTTTTTTTCCTTTTTTCTTCTTCTTGTCTTTTATTCTCTCTCTTTATCCTTTCTTCCCCATCTACCCCGGCCCTGTTCGTGCGCCTCGCCCAATCGTCCTGACCACATGTTCGACTAGCCGGCAACTACTCCGTACAAAGACTTCATTGAGGAATAAATCCCAATAACAAAGATTTGTTTATCCTCTTATGTTCTCCGTTTATCCTAACAGGCCGGCCCCCTAACCAGGGGCACTGGCGTCGATCTTTCCCAGCTACAAGTCCACTGAATTCCGTATCTATTTGTGCCGAGGGCGAATTGCTCGAATAGGAGAAGAGGAAAAACAATCAGTCGACGATGCTAGGGGGTGGTATCAAATCGAAACCAAAGAAGAAAATGTAAGATGGAATATACGACGTAATCATCTGAAATAGTAAATATACAAAGTAAGATATCTACCCAGATATACCGGACACTCCCAAGTGGACTGGGCGCCAGCGAGCACATGCCATAACACCGTAGCTATGCAAGCGTATGTCTGTGCTTGTAAGTATGTAGGAAGATCCGATGTAGACGTCGACCAGCTGCGAGGATAAAATCACGATGATGCCCCCGTTTGATTCTTCAGAGCTCCCGAGGCGAGAAGAGACTGTCAACCATCCTCGTGATCCTCGGCGGTATTCATAATCGTGTTTATGTGAGTCTATCCTCTTGCCATATCAAGACATCTTTATATCTCTGAATATATCGTGATTATATTCAAGCTTCTTAAACCGAAGATACTATCAAAATCAAAAAGATCGCCTGCTCGGCCGCCATTCTACAAGGCAACTAACAATCTAGAATACGAATTCAAGTCTGAGCTCAAATCAATCCAAATTCAAAATGGTCAGACAACTCTCAACGGCATGGGGCCTGTCCGTGCTCGCCGCCTGTGCCCAGGCCGCCGCCAACTACCCCCCGATCCCCGGCGACAAGTCGACGCCCGTCCAGCAGCGCATCGCCGTCAGCGGCCCCAGCTCGATCTCTGTCGGCTGGAACACCTTTGAGCAGGTCGCCAACCCCTGCGTCGAGTACGGCACCGCCGCCGACCGCCTCGTCTACACGGCCTGCGGCTCGTCCGTCACCTACGCCTCGTCCCGCACCTACTCCAACGCCGCATCCCTCGACAACCTCAAGCCCGCCACGCGCTACTACTACAAGATCGTGTCGACGAACTCGACCGTCGAGCACTTTATGAGCCCCCGCCTGCCCGGCGACACCACGCCGTTCCAGATGAACGTCGTCATCGATCTCGGCGTCTACGGCGAGGACGGCTTCACCATCGACATGGACATGACCAAGCGCGACACCATCCCCTTCATCGACCCCTCGCTCAACCACACCACCATCAAGCGTCTTGCCGACACCATTGACGACTACGAGTTCATCATCCACCCTGGCGACCTCGGCTACGCCGACGACTGGATCTACAACGCCGAGAACATCCTGGACAGCAAGGACGCCTACGAGGCCATCCTCGAGGAGTTCTACGGCCAGCTGGCGCCCATCTCGTCCCGCAAGCCCTACCAGGCGTCCCCGGGCAACCACGAGGCCACCTGTGAGGAGGTCCCCTACACCTGGTGGATCTGCCCCGACGGCCAGAAGAACTTTACCGACTTTATGAACCGCTTCGGCCGCACCATGCCCTCCGCGTTCGGCTCCGTCTCGGCCAACTCCTCGGCCAAGGTCCAGGCCAACACCGCCAAGCAGCTGGCCAACCCGCCCTTCTGGTACTCGTTCGAGTACGGCATGGCCCACGTCGTCATGATCAACACCGAGACCGACTTTGCCGATGCGCCATCCACCGCCAGCGGCGACTCTCACCTCGGCGCCGGCCCCTTTGGCGCGGCCGGCCAGCAGCTCGCGTTCCTCGAGGCCGATCTCGCCTCGGTCGACCGCAACGTCACACCCTGGGTCATTGTCGGCGGCCACCGCCCGTGGTACTCCACCGGCGGCAGCGACAACATCTGCATTCCCTGCCAGAACGCCTTTGAGCCCCTGTTCTACAAGTACGGCGTCGATGTCGGCATCTTTGGCCACGTCCACAACTCGCAGCGCTTCCTGCCCGTCAACAACAGCATTGCCGACCCGGCCGGCCTCAACAACCCCAAGGCCCCCATGTACATGGTTGCTGGCGGCCCCGGCAACGTCGAGGGCCTCAGCGCGGTCGGTAAAAACTATACCACCAACGTCTTTGCCTACGCCGACGACTTCAGCTATGCCGCCGTCACCTTCCAGGACCGCAACCACCTCAAGGTCGACTTCTTCCAGTCCTCCACTGGCAAGCTGCTCGACACCTCGGTCCTCTACAAGGCCCACAAGGACCAGTTTGTCCTGCAGAAATAGGCCGGCACTGACTTGGGCTTCACGGTGTTCGGGTGCCTCGTCTTCTCTTTAGTGTATATTCTCGTTAATGTAGATCGGTAGTTTACTGCTTTGTTTTGTTCTGTTTTGTTTTAGTTATTAGTTGACACTTTGCCTGGTGGCTGGTTATGATACTCTCGGGTCACGCATGCGTGTATAAAAGGGCTTGTTGAACAGATGTATATAGAGGACGTCATGACAGTATATGAATTCGTTAAACCATGCTTGTATTTCTATTATGAGATAAATGTAGCCATGACCGGGCGCGAAGCCTCGAGGCCCCGAACTGTTCTTCAGCCCCTCTTTACTGGCAGCTCGTCTCCGATCTCCCGCACCTGGTCTACACTCCAGCCCATGCCGCCGTGGCCTAGTCTCGTCTCCTCCCACTCTTTGAGCCGGTATACTAGTGGCGGCAGGCTCTCGTCGCTGCCGTCGTCGCCGACTGCCGCTGCCTCGGCTTCAGAGAGCGGCTCCTCAAAATTGAAGATGCGGAAGTCTGCGTTGGCGTACATGCTGCCGCTCACGGCCTTGCTCAGGAACGCCGAGTGCGACACGACCACTATCACGGGCTCCGTCCGCTTGTACAGCTCCTCCAGTACCGTCTGTCCGCGCGTTACCAGTGCCCGCCGTGTGTAGGCATACAGCTTTGTCTCGGGCGTCTTCTTCTCAGGGAACAGCGGGTCGACCGTTGAGAAGTCGACGCGCCGGAACTTGGGAGCAATCTCGCCCACGGCCACGCCCACATCGCACGGGTTGTCTGTTGTCTCTTGCCAGCCGGCATGGCCCTGGAACGGGATGCTCTCGTCCAGCCAGTCCAGCGATGCCATGGCCGTCTGCAGCGTGCGCAGCATCGGGCTCACCAGCACAACGTCGGGCTTCAGCTCGCCCGTGAGCTTTGTGCGCAGCACCTCGCGCAGCTCTTTGCACTGCTCGAAGCCGAGCGCCGACAGGCTCGGGTCCCGGATCTGCCAGTCGCGTGATTTGTTAGCCAGTCTTGTCCTCTCCTCGGCCTCGAAATCTCAACCCAAATATACTCATCTTCGACATTGTGAAGTGCCTGGGCATGGCGGATAAGAACGACTGTGGGAGGCATGCTGCGGGGACTAGAACGAGTGGCGATATTGTATCTTTAAATAGTTGATGCTGCTTGTGTGTGTTGAGATGAGATGAGATGAGATGAGATCCGACTATCGTGAGATCTGAGATCGGCTATCGCTCTTTCATTGACTTCTGTGGAATGTGACCCTCGCTACCTCGTTATTAGCCGGTCTTCGGGCGGCAACCCAGGCCAGCAGCGCCCCTCTCGGCGCCCGTCTGCCCGGCCTGTCAGAAGGCTCCGTTTGCTTTTTAGTGGATCGGAATCCTGCGACCACTATTACGTAGTGGTTCGGCCTGTGACCGCCTGAAGCAGCGTGTGCGACGCGCCAACACGTGAACACCAAGCACAGCAGACTGCACTACTGCATCACCGCATCACTGCAAGGCTGCTAAGCTCAGCTTTAGCTTCACCTCTGGACAACCTCGTTTTTGACGACCCCTTCGCTTTGTGCCCACACAGTCGATCGTGTTCAATATGTCGAGCATTGACGAGCTCTTCCAGGTGCGTTTCGTCCCAGCATGCTCTTTCTACTCAATTGGCACTGACAGGCCAGAAATCGGGCATCCCCAGCAAACGCAAATTCGAGCCCGCGCGCGATCCAAGTAGGTTTTCTCTAGGCGCTGCAGGCGTTTTTGGGGGGGTTAGTGAAGACGGTCTAACAAACAGCTGAAATATACAAGTCGGTGCGCTCCAACGGCGGCTCGCGACATGCTCAGGTAGACGACGACGACGATATCGAGGCCGGCCCAGCTCCTCCTCCGGACGACGATGAAGATGGCGACTACGGCCCGGCACCACCTCCTGACGGCGACGACGAAGGCCCTGAAGACCTCGGCGATGACGAAGAGGGCCGCTTCTTTGGCGGCGGTATCACAAAAGCAGAAGCCAGCATATTAGACTATGTCGAGGGCGGTGCAGGGCCGGACGCGAAAAAGTCGACCGACCTCGACGCATCGTCCTTTGACGCCGCATGGCTGCGCAAGACGGCGCTCAACCTCGAGAAGCGCATCAACCGCAACGCCGAGCTGCGCGCTCGCTACGAGTCCGACCCAGCCAAGTTCATCGCTAGCGAGGCCGACCTCGACGCCGACATCAAGGCCCTGTCCATCCTCGGCGAGCACCCTGAGCTGTACCCCGAGTTTGCGCGCCTTGGCAGCGCCGCCAGTCTCGTGGGCCTGCTCGCGCACGAGAACACCGACATTGCCATCTCCGCCATCGAGATCCTTGGCGAGCTGACCGACGAGGACGTCGACGGCGCCTCCGACGAGCACTGGGTTGCCCTGGTGGACGCGCTGGTTGACGCCGACCTGATTGGCCTGCTCGTGTCCAACCTGGAACGCCTCAACGAGAGCCCAGCAGACGATCCCGACGGTGTCGACCGCGCCGGTGTATACCACGCGCTGGGCATTGTCGAGAACCTGTGCTCGCTACGCGCGACGCAGGCAGCCGATGCCCTCGGCAAGCACGAGGCACTCATAAAGTGGCTGCTGCAGCGCGTGCAGAAGAAGGAGGCAAACGAAAGCAGCGGAGAGCCAGTGGTCACGCAGAATAAGCAGTATTCGGCCGAGATTCTAGCGGTTCTAGCACAGGCATCGCCAGCCAACTGCCGGCGCCTCGCAACCCTGGACGCCATGGATGTGCTCCTGCAGCTCGTCGCCGCGTACCGCCGCCGCGACCCCGAAAAGGGCAGCGACGAGGAGGAATACATGGAGAATCTGTTTGAGGCGCTCACATACCTCGTCGAGGCGACAGAGGCGACCAGCAACGATGCCGACGAAACAAGCGACGGCCTGCCTCTAGGCAAAGCCAAGTTCGTCGACGCCGAAGGTGTCGAGCTATGCCTGCTGCTGCTCAAGGACGGAAAGAAGAGTCGCGCTCCGGCATTGCGGCTGCTGGATCATGCAGCAGGCGGCATGCTTGCTGGTGATGTCTGCCGGAAAGTCGTGGATGCCGGTGGGCTCAAGACCCTGTTCACACTGTTCATGAAGGGCGAGGACAGCAAGAAGCACAAGAAGAAGGAAAAGGAAAAGGAGAAGGAGAAGAAGCTGCACGCCAGCCCAACAGCGGAGGCACTGCTGAACATCATGGCCTCTATGCTGCGCCTGCTACCGGCTGACTCGGACGAGCGTGTCCGGCTGCTGGCCAAATTTGTCGAGAAGGACTACGACAAGGTCGGCCAGCTGGCTGCATTACGGGCCGAGTATGCTGCACGCGTTGCCGCCGTCGATACGCAGATGGATGCCGAGGGCCGCGGGCCGCAGTACCTTGCCGAGCTTATGGACGAGGACGAAAAGGAGGAGATCGAGACGGAACGGCTGTCGCGCCAGCTGGATGCCGGCCTGTTTACTCTTCAGACGGTCGATATCATCCTGGCATGGCTGGTGGCCGAGGACGGGGGTGCGCGCAAGACAATCCGCACACTGCTGCAGCCCGGCTGCGATGCCAAGTTCGGCATACTGCGCAAGTCGCTCGAGGATCGGCGCACTGAGCTGGACCTGACGCTGGCCGAGGGCAAGGCCATGCAGGAGATGCTCACTGCCCTAATCGAGTTTGTCGACAGTCTATAAGAGCCAAGGGTCACTCTGGGCTAGACGAGAGCGTTGTATATCATATATCAAAAACAGCTTATATCAGGATGATAGCAAAATGTAATAACATATAAACAAAACCTAATTCTAGTATATGCGAGAGTCACGGCCCCTGGACGGCCAGGACCGTCCAACGCTTCATGCCATGATGAGTAATACAAGGCAGAGAACAGTCAAACAGGAGAATAAGAAAACAGAACACGGAGCACGGAAAGACGATAAGAAAACAAAGCCAGCGCCAAAGGCAGACAGTCTCTATCCACTGTCTGCCTCGCCTGGCTCGACGGCACGATCAGTCTCTCGCCTGCGCACTTATGCCTTAGTGGGCGCCACGGGGTTGGCATTGAGGACAGCGGCCAGCAGGTCCTTGACGACGACCGCCTGGCTCTTCTTGCCGGCCGCCTTGATCTCCACGATCTTGACGTCGGCCTCCTTGTTGGCCACCTCCTCGGCAGCCTTGTTGCCCTGGGAGTGCTCGGCCTCAAAGGCCTTGAACTCGGCCTCCTTCTGTGCCTTGTATGCGTCGATCTCTTTCCGCGCCTCGTCGCGAGCCTCTCTTACGCGCTTCGTCCGGACTGGTCTGTTAGCAAGGCTGGGTTATTACTGGCGAGACAGAGTAGTAGTTACATACACTCGCGTGCTATAGACAGATGTTAGCAAGTTGACACAGAGAAAATGATAGATCAGTTAGGCAAGGAGGACAATGAAAATAACGCACCCTTCTGCACGATCTGGGCAGCTTTTTGCTCAGCCTGTAGAGTCAGTATTGGTCTTCTGATGGCGACAACACCGCAGTAATTTGTTGGGGTCATAGGTGGGCAGCGGGCGTACATCGAGCAGGGTCTGGATGCCTTGGGAGTTCTGAGCAGACTGTAAAGGGAGACAGGTTAGCACGCGTCATCGATCTGGGTTTATCCGCATAGCTCATCCGCGCGAAGCTACTAGGAGCTTGCAGCTTGAGCCGACACGGCAAAGGCCAGTGCGCACCATATTGAAAGATTGGAAGATGGAAGAGGGTATCGACAGAAAGATGGGTTGGTTGCCGAGGTGAGGGGGTCGTTCGAGGAGGATGCGTTGCGTCAAACGTCGAGCGAGGCCGTGCAGGACAGGCAGTATCAGTTTATCAGTATGGAACAGATCGGGCGACAGGGAAGCAGAAGTGGCGCAGTTGCAGCGGGCAATGCGGTGTCGTCGTTGTTGTGCGGGCGTTGATGTTGTGGGATGCAGAGGGAGGCGAGTGCAATTGGAAGAGATGCCTATCTACCTGCGCTGTCGTCAAAGAGAGAGCTATATGAGAGCCGGGACGGGGCTGTAGCAGTGGACGGGTGGGGAAGGAGCGGCAGCCAATGAGATCGTCAGCCAGCCAGTTAATTGCGCAGTTGCTCTGATAGTGACTGTCGGGCGGTCAGGTGCGGCAGAATGTCAATGGACGGCCATGAGCACTACGGGCACTGGCGGGCTTTGCTTGGCTGCATCCGCCAGCAAACGAGAGCTTGATGGTACGAGCAGCACATACATAGAACAAACTAAAAGCAAACTGATACAGACAAGATGTCCCGCGCATCCAAGCTCACCCTCGCAGGCATGTCCTTCTTTGCCGCTACCACCGTCGGCCTCGTCCACTTTCAGCAAACGATCGAGAAAGATGTAGGTTTCCTGTGAATGGGATCTTATGAATTATGTATAATTATATATAACAGCTCTAGTACTGACTACCCAGGCTATGCATCAGGGCGTCGTGCGCGACATGGAGCAGCTGCGTATCAAGCAGGAGCGCCAGCTCGACTTTGACATGCAGCGCGCGCTCGAGGCCGAGTACAAAAAGGAGCAGAGCGTGCACGATGCCATTGCCGCTGCAGAAGCACAAGAAGGAAAGGATGGGAAAGACGCGAAAGCCGCATAGGGAAGAATACGGGTTCTTTGAGTGTATATAGCAAAAAAAGGGCATGGGTCAGTGTACGATAGGGTTTGGCGTTACGGGTTTGAAAAGCATTGTCTCGGGCTCAGAGGGATAGAATCTCCATTTCAAAAAGAACAATCATTGCAATCATTCAGTGTCAAGAATCAGATATAAGCTTGCTATGAAACGTCCAAGCAACAAACAAAAGGCAACAAAGCAACAAGCAAGAAACTATGCCTGGGCGAGTCCCATGCCGCGGCCGACCTTGCGCACAAGTGCCTTCTTCAGGTACCACTCGCGCGCAAGCGACCGAGTCATCTTGGCAAACACCACTGGCGTCACCCGGCCCCGCTCAACGGCCCGTCCCAGCATGAATACTGCATCCGCCAGCGCCCGCTCCTCGGCCACGAGCTCATACAGCTGGTTGGCTACCACCGTCGGTCCTACCAGCAGCTCGTCAATGGCGGGGGGCCGCGTCTGCTGGCTGTTGGCGACGACGCCGTCTGCAGCGGCCATTGACTCGTGCAGAATGTCCGTGTTGCTCGTCAGCAGTGCCGACAGCTGTGCCACGCCCGACATTTCCTGCTGCAGCCGGTTTGCTGCGGTCACCATGGCCGCGCGCTGCGCCTGCAGGCCCGCGAGCGTCGATTCGTTTTTACTGCGGCTCTCTTGCCGCATCACTGCCAGGGTGTGGGCCAGCTGGTGAAGCAGAGCATCCTTCTCGGGGTTTGGAGGCACCGGGGGCGGCTGCGGGGCGCCATCGGTAGCACTGGGCCCTCTTGCGGCAGTATGGCTCGTGGCAGATGCACCTCCGCTACCTGCCGCACCATCAGACAAAGGCTCGTCCATGATGTCGGGTGGCGGCTGCCTTGGCCTGGGCTGTTGCTGTTGCAGCGCATACTGTCCATACTGCTGCTGCTGTTGCTGCTGGAACTGTTGGAACTGGGGCGGCTGCTGCTGCTGGGGCCATGGCGGGGGAGGCGAGCGCTGTTGGGGATATCCCTGCGGAGGCTGCTGTTGAGAGTACTGGAACTGTTGTGCAGCAGCAAATCCAGGAGGATATTGTGATGGGGGCGGTGGCGAAGTAGATGAGGATGGCTGCGGGGGAAATGGAGGTATCTGGTGCTGTTGATGCTGGAGCTGCGCGTGCTGCTGGTTGGGGCTCATGGGCGGCTGGCCGAGAGGCGACTGCTGGTACGGAGGCCGTCCGGGCACAGGCGGTACGCCCGGTCGTGTCTGGTGTTCGGCATTGCGAGACGACGGCCCGGCCTCAACGGCTTGTGGCGGAGGCGGGCTTGCTCCATACCATGAGCTGCGAACGCCGCCGGTTGTAGCCGATGCTGAAGCTGAAGGATGTGGCGGCGGCGGCGGTGGAGGAGGACTTGGGCCAGCTGCCGCTGCTGGGTTGTCGTATGCTGTACCGCTAGATCCATAGGATGGGTGTGGCGGTACAGGGGGGGGCGAGGGTGTGTTGTGTGCGGGAGGGACGCCGGCGCGAAGCTGCCCTTTCGGTGGTGGTGGCGGCGGCTGTGGTGAAGCGGTTGAGGCTGCTACGGAGCCAGGCCGGGCAAGGGTTGGGGTGGCTGGCTGGACTGGCTGGGGGATTTGGTGTGTCGGTGTCGCCAGCTCCTGGGGGGCTTGCTGTGCTTGCTGGGACGGGGGTGGAGGTGGTGGTCGCGGCGTCTGGCGCGAGATGACGGGCGGCTCTTTGGCAAACACCTCGCGCAGTATCGTCAAGAAGTCGACAATCGATGACTTGTCCCAGAACTCGGGCCAGCCGGCAAGGTAAGGGTGGTAAACTTGGCCTTGGGGGTCGACGTGCTGGCCGGGGCGGACCATCATGTTCTCGGTTGGCGTGACATAGACGAGCGGCGCCTCGCGCGGGTAGTTGTGCGGAACCCACAGCGAGATCGGGTAGCGGTATGTGGCGCCGCGGAACACAGCCGGGAGTGTTCCTGACAGGTGCAGCAGCAGAGCGGAAGCTCCATTGGGGAAGGCTAGAGGAGCCGAGAGTTAGCTGATGCAGTCTAATGCGATATGATGCGATCTGATGCGGGATGCCGACGTCGACGGCCGGTGACACTTACTGTGGACATCGGTGCGCGGCGACAGAGAAGGGAAGTGCGACAGGGCCTGGGAGACGTCGTTGTATGTCCGGTTGACGTCTTGGTATTCCTGCGTGTGTCAGTGCCGGTTGAGCAGTGGTCCAGCCCCAAAGCAGAGCAGAGCAAGCCGTCACCTACGCTCGTCAGGACGCTGTAGAGCCAGTTCAGCACGTGCTGCTGGACCGCCATCGTGGCGCGCTGTCAAATGCCGTGTGCGTACGCTTCGTCGTGTGCGGGCTGCTTATCGAATGCACATGTCGCAGTCTATCGAGCCTGTTCGCTTGCTGTCGGGCTTGGCTTTGGGTTCGAGGGTCGAGTCGTGCACCGAGTTCGAGGCGCTGAACATTTGACGTCGTCGATAGAGTGGCGGGCTATCTTAGGTGGGGAAGCAGGTAGCAGGGAGCTTGGCTGCTTGGCTCCTCCTAGTTGGGAATGCACGCAGAGCTCCCTGTGGCGGTGCAGTGTGGCGCCTTTATGACCTTACTACCGTGCCATCATCAAGCGCATTAACACAGCATGTACGGCTTTATAGTATTCATTAATTAATCGAACCAAAAACAAGTCCATTCTTATCTTCTTAATTCAAACGAATACAAAAAGCTCAAGATATTCAAGCTCGCTTAGAACCCCCCAAAAAGCAAAGATGGGCCAAGCACAAAACATCATCAGAAACGGAAAAGAAGAAGGCGAAAGTATATTATAAAACAGAATTATATAAAGAAAAGTATGAGTCAAGACGGGACATGAAATGTAGAGTATATCGAAGGTCGCCTGGGTTGAACAGAACCAAAAGCACAATAGCATAACCAACATTAGCAAAAGAACAGGGCATGCATCTAGAAACATGACATACGTCGTATATACACGTCAATAACAATGAAATGGTAATAATGATGGGGCATAAAGGGAGAAATCAGTACAGGGTATAGATGTAATAGACTGGGGTATAAGAAGGGGGGCATGGTGAGGCGGGAGAGTGAAAATTAAGGGAGGAAGAAGAAGAGAGGATCGGTGCAGCTGCCCGGAGACACCGGTCTAGGCCAGCACCCACTCGCTGCCGCGCTTGATAAACTTCTCCAGCAGCAGCGACACATCTGACAGCACAAAGCGGCAGATGTAAAAGGCAAAGAATTCGGCAGCGTGGCGCGTGCACAGCTCGAGGCCGACCTGGGTCTTGTCTGCATGCCGCAGGCCGGGGTCCTCCACCTGTCGCGCAACTTGGTCTGTATAGTTAGTACTGGGAATCAGAAAGATAATAGGACGGAGCAAAGAGCAAGACGTACCAATCGACTGCGCGGCGTCAAAGAGGCGCGCCAGGGCGCTCATGTAGACGGCATTGGGACCCGTGAAACGAGCCGCGGAAACGTCGCGCTTGGCCGGCCGCCGTGTTGGCTGTGTCGTCATGGGCAGCGACGCCAGTGGGCCGCCGTCCTTGCCGTTGCCATTGCCATCCGAGACACTCTCCTTGCGCGGGTTGCCATTGCTGTCCGTGCTGGTGGTTGTGCCGGCACCGCCAGTGCTGGCATAGTTGCTGTTGAGCCCGGCCGACGAGTTCTTGGACCGCAAGCGACGCCACGAAAACGAGCGCGACGACGAAGAAGCCATGCCACCACCGCTGCCACCCGATACGCTGCCCGAGCGCGCGGCGCCGTTGCCGGAACCGCCATGCTCGGCTGAGTCCCCGCCGGCATTGTTTGCAGCGGCTGCAGTGTGCGACGAGGCTTCCTTGAACAGATTGTTTATTGACTGCACACCGACGTCGTTGCCCAGCTTGCGCGCGAGCACATACTGGACCTGCTCGAGCACGAGCTCGAGCGCCTGCATTTCCTCAAGGAGCGCGTCGGCGTCACAGGTGTCGACGGCTGCCAGCTTGAGCAAGGCCGCGGTCAGATAGTCGCAGTTGGCAACCTTCTCATCGATGTACTTGAGGCGCACGCCACGGACCTTCCAGACGTCGCTCGGCACAAACAACTTGTTGCTTAGGTAGCCGCCGCGCGGGTGCACCAGCGTCTGGTAGAGGCAGCGCATCAGCCAAAAGGGGCGCAGCATTGTGTCCGTCGGGCAGGGTTCGAGAGGCACGGGCGCGTCTGAGAACACAGCGTTGGGCGAGCCAGGCGTTGTGGGTGAGTGGAAGTCGCTCTCCAGCAGGTGTAGGCCGCCGACACCGCTGGCCGTGGCAACCATGCGGTCTTTGAAGTTGGTCGAGGCGGTGGCCGAGGGTGTCGGCAGCGTCGGCAGATCGGGCATGCGCGACGTCGCCGCCGATGACGATAGCATGAATTGGTTGCTCAGTGGAGTCCCAGGCGAAATGTCAGAGCCGCCGCCGTCCAGGTTGGTGAGCGACATGTTGCGGCTGCGCAGACTGCGAAGGCTGGAGGACGAAAAGTTCTTTTTCAAAGCACCCCCTGCTGCGCTGCCGCCGCCACCATTGCTGCTGCCAATAATGCCTGCTGTCTGCATCGGTGCTGCACTGGGAAGACGGTTGGCAGCAGACGTTGATATGGACATGGGCATGGCCGGCGAGCCTGACCGCCCTGCTGCGCTGTCACTGGTACCAATGTCTCTGTCGATGAACGACATGTACTGTGCACCGAATCCTCCACCTTGTGCTCCTTGAGGGATGGGAGGTGTGGGTGGTGGGAAATTAGGCGGTAGCATGGCGGTCTCGACCGGGCTGGCACCCAGAAACATTGTACCACCAGCAGGCGACTGTGTCGGGGCTTGTCTCGAGCCTGGGCGAGAACCCGGACGCGAGCCAGGGCGGGATCCAGGACGTGGCAGGGGTATCGGGGGAGGTGGCGGCAGTCCTCCTAGCTGGGAGGTCCCCGATGGCCCTGTTGGCCCTGATGGCCCTGCTGGCCCTGCTGGCCCTGCAGACATTGCCTGGCGTTGTTGCACAAGGAATCCAGGGCGTGGCTGGCCCGGTGTTTCAATCTTGAGCTGCTTCAGATTGCTCAGACTGCCAGAGAGACGACGGTTGCGCACACTCTGCGACGTCGAAGGACGCGCAGGCTGAGACGGTGGCAGCTGGGGCAATGCCTGCGTCGGCGGCGGCGCCATCATTGTCGTTGCCGTCGTTGCCGACGCCACGGACGAAGGCGACATTGTGGTCGCAGCCGTCAGCGGGTTGGATGCCATTGAACTGTGCCAGGTGCGCGACGTAAATTCGCTCGAGTCGGACTCGCGCGGCGGGTGCGCTCTTGAGCCTGTTCTCGATCGGTTGGGCCCCTGCTGGCCGTGCTGGCCGTTGCTGTATGCACCAGGCTGGTTCATCTCCAGACCAAATGCAAATTCCTCAATAGCCAGCCCGTTTGTCATCTCTTCCAGAATCCGTTCTTCGTCCTCGGAATCATCTTCCGCATCCAAAAAGTCGGGCATGTCATCCTCCTCTTCGTGCAGCTGTTGCTGCTGCTGTCTCAGCTGCAGCTGGCGGTCAAGGGCCATGGCTTCGCGCTCGGTCTCGCGCACGCGTTCTTTGGCCAGCTCGACTCTGCGCAGAGCCTGCGATATTTGCTGCTCGTCGGCCATGTAAGCGCGGTAATCATGGACAAGCGACTGCGGTTGCGCCTGTGTCTGTGGTTGCGCTTGGGGTTGGTCATATCCATCATCGTAGGCCGCCTCAATGGCGTCATCAAGCGCGGCATCAAACTCGGCCTCCGTTGCACCGCTTGCGGCCCGAATGTGTTTTCTGCGAATACCCACAGACGATGAGCGCGAGTGCACAGATGACGCAGCTGAACTGCCGGATTCGTTAATGGGATCCAGCCAGGACACCGACTCGTGGCTAGCAGATCTGTTATGGTTTCCGGCGCCGTGTGAGGAATGCAGGGGACCCGCACTGTTAGGGGCGGCGATCTGATCGTCAAATTTAGCAGGCGATGCTAGCCTTCTAGGCGACAGGGGCGGTGGCATGTACTGGCCCGGTGGGTGAAGAGTGCTGCCGTTCGCTGCCGGGGGGTGGTAGTAGTGGTTATTGCTGGCAGCGTGGGTGGCAGAGAGGGCATTGGGCGGCATAAACTCTCGTCTCGGCGAGCGTGAAAATGACGATTGCAGTGTGTACTGGTCACTTAGAAGCGACGATGCATGCCTTGCCTGCTCTGGCGGTGGTGTATTGGCGGCAAACGCAGACTGCAGCAGGCGCGGAGAGGACGACGATAGAGGCACCGAGTAGCTGGGGATGGAGCGCGGCTCTGTTGAGCCTGTCCGGTTTTGACCGAATATTGCGCTTTCGTCTTCATCATCTTCTTCTGTTTCTTGGGCGTCAAGAACACCGCTGTCGTCGTGGTCGGTATCTCCGCCGTCTGCGTAGCCTTCTGTGCTGTTCCGTCTTGCGCCGGTCAAGGATGGCCTCCGTGGCAATGGTCTTGTGTCTGGCTGTTGCATCAATGCCAGTTGGTCAAGCTCGTCTATCCGCGCAGTATATGTGACACGAATGGCTTCAAGCTTGCGTTTGTCTTCGTCGCCAGGTGTGCGCTCGAGAACTTGCTGCAGCAAGGCGCAAGCCTCGTTATAAGCGTCACGGGCGCCCTCGACATTGCTAGCGTTGTCGAGTTGGACGGCAGCATTGGCTTTCTGAAGTGCTCTTGAGAGCATAGCACGCTGCGACGGTGGCTTGTTGGAGCGGTCCCGATTGCTCGTTGTCGAGTCTGTGCTTCCGCCGTTCCGCGTGTTGCCGCTTTGTGACCGGTTGCGCGTGTAGCCCGCACGTGATGCGGACTCTTCTCGAGTGTACTGCATTTTGGAGGTGGGTGAAGCGTCGCGCGATGGCGTGTTTACTCTTGAAGGCGATATCGGCGATACCCCTAGATATTTTGAGGTTTTCTTCTCAGTCGAGTCCTGTGTAGTTGTCTGTGTTGCAAGAGCAGATGCAGAGCGAATAATGTCGTCGTCATGCGCATTACCAAAGTAGAACGATTGAGTGTTGTCCTCCACGCTGAGTTGGCGAAGATGTGGACGGCGTTTCGGCTGAGTCGATCCTCCGTTGCCAAAGTCTCCCAGACCAAAATCTCTAGAACCTCCAAATCCTTTAAAGTCACCAAAAAATGATGTCTCACCCTGGACGTCTTGTTCCAGAGAGGTCAGCGAGATGATGGGCGGCAAACTCGCCAAGGGTGGAATGCGCGACGCGCGCGAAGAGGCACGGGCAGGGGATCCGCGAAGAGGCGAACCGTTGAAGCTTTCCTGGTCAGTGTTGCCGGTGTGGCCGTTGGTGTTGGTGGGCGTTCCGTTGGAAGTGCCCGGGCGGCTCTTTTGGAGCTTGCGGGGTGTTGATAGTACAGCAGATCCTGTCGACGTTGACTTGTTGTGCGACGGCGAGGTAGTATAGGGGACGACGGGTGCGGGCGAAGCGTACTCGTGGTCTCGGTCGCGTCCAAAGACTTGGGATCCGATCGAGTCGACGCTCAGGCGGCGGCTAAAGCTGGCCTGCCGCTGGTGGCGACTGACAAGCTGGTGGCTGCCGGCGCCGGCACCGACACCGGAAATAGCAATGGATGCGCGGCTGGAGCCCGTCGATATGGACCAGTTGTCGAGACGATCCAGACGGTCGAGGCGGTCAAGGCGGTCTAGCCGATCGAAGCGGCTGGAGGGGTCGACGACGCTACTAGAGCGCGAGGGTCGGCGGGTTTGCCCGGACGCTGGCGCAGATGAAGAAGACGGGGCCGGAGGCGGAGGAAGAGCGTCTGGCGGGGCCGGCAAGGGATCGACGGGAGCGGCGGTCGAAGAGTATGAAGAGGCTATCGTGACAGGGTCATTGGCGGGGACGCGAGCCGGACTGTGAGCTCGGTGTTGGCTCTGCGGTTGATACTGGCCCGGTTGAAGAGAGGCTGTGTAGGCGGCGGCAGAGTTTGCACTTGAGTTGCTGGGCCCGATATTGACGGTCCTGGCAGTAACGCGCGCGGGTGGGAGAAGAGACGAAGTGCGGGTCGAGAAAGGGGGTCGCGAAGGCGGAGACGAAGAGATCGAGTCTTCCACGTCGGCGTCCACAAAGGCGGAGATGATGTGCGCCTGGCCGTAAAAGGGCAGGGAAGGCTTCGAGGACGGGGTGTACTGCGAATACGGGTACTGCAGATGAGAAGAGGGAGACGGAGAATGTGATTGAGGAAACTGATGGTGGGATGGGTGGGTGATGGAATCGAGAACAGCGTTGGACACGGTGATCGGCGAGGAGGGAGCGGGTGATTTTGGTAATAGCGGTAGGGGTCCAATATCAGTAGCGGCAGCGGTGGAGGCAAAGGAGGGAGGAGGAGGAGGAAGACCAAGGCCGGGGCCAGGACCAAGGCCAGGGGCAAATGGGCTGGACGAGTGGGAGGGCTTGCTGGGAGCCGATTTAGAAGCAGAAGCAAACGCAGAACCAAAGGTAGAAGCCAGTTTGGAAGAGCGTTTGGAGGCAGTGGTGGAGGAGGCGGAGGGGGTGTTGGTGAGGGCAGGCGAGGCAAAGGCAATGTGCGGCGCGTGCATTGTATGAGAGGGGACGGGGAAGAAGAGGAGGAGGAGGAGGAGGATGGGGAATGGCAAGGAGTAAGCTCAGGTGGTCCGGGTATATCAGGATCGGTAAGGTCGAGGACGGCAAGGATATCGCCAGTGTCGATGTCGAGTGGCTGTCGATGCCGGGCTCGAGGTGGATGGGTGGCGGTGGGTGTTTCGGCGAGTCGTCCTCAACAGCTCGTCTCTCGTCTCGTCACTAGGCCCTGGGTTCCGACATGCCCTCTCAAGTGTTGAGGATCAGGCGTACGACGTAGTTGTCTCTGGTGTATCTGGTGTCTGGTGTTTCTTGATCGATGATGGCAGTCAGCGCTGTCTACTGGTATTCCCTGTCGAAGCCCCGTAGCATGCGTAGATCTGGCGTTGCAAGAATGAGGCAAAGCAAATTGCCCTTTGGCCCTGAAATCTGCTATGCTGAAATGTGGAATAACACGGTGCCAGGACGCGGGACAGTCGAGCCGCCGGTGTGGTATTTTCCCCCTTTTTGAGTTTGGTAGAGCCTGGTAGAGAGCATACGTCGGAGTCTGGTAGTCTGGTATGCTTAGAGTCTGGTAGAGTCTAATTGTAATAACGTGTGCTCCGTAATAATGACAAGCTTCAAACGGGCCAAAAGGGCCAAAAAGACCAAAAGAAGACGCGGGAAGTTCCAGTCCAGCGAGAGCAAAGGGGAAACACGACGGCGTAGCAGGTCGAACCAGCCGGGAAGGGGGTGAATGTGAGCGAGGGAGTGTGGGAGTTGGGAGTGTGAGAGTGTGTCACAGAGGCCGTGTTTGAACCAAGGGCTCGAACCTTGAACCCAGGGTTGTTTTGCGTGGTCGAGATGTCGAGAAAGTCGGGAGTCAGGGGTGTTGGACGTGGATGGATGTCAGGATGTCAAGAGACTTGTACGGAGTATTGTGTCGATGTCTACGGTCGTTCGCACCTTCCCTCACGCGCGTCTGGTTTCCAATTCCGATTCCCTCTTTCGCTCTTTCCCTCTTCCCTCTGTCTCTCTTTCCTATTGTGGCTTGCCTGCGTCTCCTGCGTCCGTGGTCCTTTTTGCTTGCCTCTGTTTTCTTTTTCGCGTGCTTCTACGACGCTCGCCGTCTTTCTTTTGCTGCTGCTCGTACTTGCATGTACCTCCCTTTCTCCAAGCCTGGACAAGGAGCCCCTAGTCGTCCAAGGAGGGGAGTGAGTGGAGAGAGTTTGCTCGGCAGCTTCAGGGGTGAAGTGGGTGTAGGCCGGATTGGGCTCGCCTGATTGGCCAGCACGGTGGACGAACGTTGACGGCAGGAGGGCAAAGCGTGGAAGCCACACGCCAGCGACAATAGGACGAACAGTTAAAACAAACACTTGATTAATAGCACAAAAGACAAAAGACAAAAGGGGGACCACTAGGCAGGGACAAGAGTCTAGAAAGGGCAGTCGCGACTCTAGCGTGCTCGTGCGGCCACACCGCACCTGCCTTTCTTTGTCTCGCAGCAGTCTCCAGACAGTCCCCTATTCATGTGTGTCTCGACTCGTGCAAGTCGCTGCTTACATACACACGCTTCTCAGACATGCTCTCTGACCTCGAAGCCTCTCTCACCTTCACGGCATCCTCGTTCAATCTTATTCTGTTTCTGCTGCGCTGCCTCATTTCCCATGTGCCCTTTGTCTTCCCTGTCTTCCCCTTTTCCTGCATCCACTCAACTTTAGCTCGCTCCCCCTCCTGTCTTGTTTCTTGTTCTCTTCGTCTTCTCTTTTCCCCTTCTTCTCCCATTCTCCCATCTTCTCCCATCCTTCTCCCCTTCTTCCATCCTTCTACGTCGCACTCCAATTCTTCTATTTCCATTCTTCTATTTCCGTTCTCTTTTTCCACGGCGTATTACGGAGCTTTAATTATGCTCCTCGTTTCCCTTCCCATCTTATTTCCCATTTGTTCTTCTGCTTCTCCCGCCTTGCTTCTTTTGTCACCGCTCAGGCTCGGTGGATCGGTTTCAATACTCATCATACTATTTACCGGAGCAATTATTTGTATTGCCTATGTATTCGACGTATTGTTACTGTCGCTGTGGTTGATTGTTGATCTCACTCTGTTTTGCGCACCAATCAGCGTCTGCGATCCGCGGCCAGCAACGCAACTGGACAGTGCTTTTGATTTCAGTAATCGCTGACGTATCTTGCCATCTGTAAACCAATCTGTAAATGGTCAGCATGCGCTTCATCCATCATCCAATGCACGTCTGCCGCCGTCAAATACTCGGTGTGGTCATGCACGCATATGCATGCGCGTGCATGTCGTCGTATGGTGGCATGCATGCACGCTTCGCTCTTTGCTCTTCGTGGCTTCGTGCTTTCGTGCAGTTGCCTCTTTTGGACATACCTCCATCTCTTGCTGCCGCTCCCATCCCACCACCTATCGCATCCCCGCTTGTCAGGCTTTGGCATCATCTTCACACTGTCACAAACGGCTGTCGGGAACGGCTTATCCGATTGCCCTCGTCCTTCGCTCTGTATCACGCCGTAGACACAGCACAGGTAATATCTTACTAAGATGCATTCGTATGCCTGCCTTGCCTCCCTTCCGCATCTGTACATGTCCCTCTGTTTCAAGCACTGCCCGTGAATGCGTCTTGCAGCCCGTGTACAAGGTGTACGAGACCAGGCTAGCCCTGCCAGCCCGCATGTATTACATACGCAGTATCACGTTGTGTGTAGGCATATGCATCATGTAGCCTGATTAAAAATAAATCAAAAAATTAAGTCAGTAATTGCATGTTCTCTTGGTTCACGTTTCTCTTTCGCGCTCATCACACATCAGGCAGCACACCAGGCTGCACGTAATTCGCCTGCGGGAAGTCGGCGAGACGAGCCAGCGAGCTAATTAGTAACCAGCACTTGTGCTGCTCGGGGGTTTGGTCTCCGTCGAACAAGGCAGAGTCGGCTGCCCGGATGTATCGTGCTCGCCTTTTTGTTCGTCTAAGTTGGTACTTTTTGGTTATTATTTCTTTTTCTATTCGGAGTTAAAACCGTGTAGACGAGGGGAAAATATAATAATACTGATGGGATTGTAGAAATATAAACTGATTAAGTGAAACTATAAAAGCAAAGAAGAAGAAGAAGAAGAAAATAATAAAAAATACAATCAAAATTAAGAAAAGAGAGAAAAGAGAGAAAATCATCGACAGCATGAAGAATGAAAACCAATCATGAACGCCATGATAATAAACTGCCCAAATAAAACCATAGATCTCAAACGAAACGTTCAGGCGCACGTTGCCATCACTCGTGGACCGGCCGCGTCTTCGGAGCAACAGCTGGGCGCGAGTAAATACACATGCCGAACCGGGGAGATTACTCAGCCCACTATAGCTCCCTTTGGTATTGCGACCTACACGCTTAGATACGCATTACGTTATCATGTTCTTTGTTTTGTATGCATTTTATATTGTATTTTTTTACAATTTTATTTTGGATTGTTGGTATTTCTCAGCATCGTTCTCTGTCACCACTACCAGCTTCTCCCCCTCGGCGTTACGATGATGCTCTGATTAGACCAAACAGGAGCCATCGACCTCCTGCGAGCCCGTATAGTATTCTCCTGTAGCCAGCAGGGCCAGCTTCACCAACATCCTCGACATCCTCAGCATCCTCAACCTCCTGGTCAATAAACAGCAACAGGCAGCAGGCAGCAGACATCACCAGTCAACATAGCAGATCTCACCCTATATATACCAGCCTGAGCATCATGAAGTGGCATCGCAACCCCTTCTTCCACACGGCCGTGCTGCCGCCGTCGGTGGCTCCGTCCGCCATGGCCTCAGCCCGGCCGTCGGCTGACCTCGACTCGGCTACGGCTGCCGCCGTGCGTGCTGCTGCTACCCGAGGCAGCCCGGGCCGGACCTCGACAGACGTGCAACAGCCGCCGCCGCCGCCACAAATCCAGACACAGCCGCCCAAAGAGTCTGCTTCGCCCACCTCCCTCACGCCCACGCCTCTGCCGCCGACGACGCAGCAGCGCGTGTCCTTCCAGGAGCCGCGCTCGTCCCTCCAGCTCCCCCAGCAAGAGGCGCAGCCGCGCACGTCGCTCAACCTCCACCAGCAGCAGCAGCGCGCCTCGTTCCAGCTGCCGCGGCGCCACAGCAGCCAGCACAGCCAAAGCCCGCCCCATGGCATCCTTGCCGAGGCCGCCAACCGCGTCGCCCACGGTGGCTCCAAGCCGCGCCGCCGGAAGAAGGTCGCCAAGCTCACCATCTGCGAGCCCAGCGACCACCTCACTCCCTACCAGGCCTTCTACATCTTTGGCATCGATGGCCTGGGCGCTTTTCTGCTCTCTGGCGGCATCAACTTTGCGATCGGATATGGTGAGCTCTGCCTTTTCCCCTGTTATTATTATTATTATTATTATTGTATACCTTGACCCCATTGCTAATCCTGCAGCCATGTACAAAACAATCGACACGGACAAGCACCCGATCCGCCTCTTTCAGTTTCCCAACACACTGGCCGGCGACGCCACCGTCACCATCTTCATTCAGACCATCATGACCTGGTTCATCGAGCTTGTGCTTGTTAACCGCGACCTGCGCTCGGGCCACATCCAGCCCATCGGCTTCATCAAGGAGCCGTCCAACGCGCTCGTTCGCTGGTTCCTGCTGCTGGACAGACGGCCGTCCAAGGCCGCTGCCTCTAGTGGCAGCGACGAGGAAGCGAGCGGGGACGGTGGCAACACCGAGCTGTCGGCTCCGCACGACGAGAATTGCCGATGCGAAAAGCACGTCGAGCAGTACGAGCCCGGCTCGTGGAAGCACTGGGCCGTGTTCCTCGTGTCGCAGCTGCTCCGCGCGCTCGTCGTCAGCGTGCTCATGTTTATGATCATGTGGGCTCCGACCGTTGGCATCCTGGCGGCCATCGGCGACAAGCGCGGCGGCGACTGGTCCTTTGACGGCACGTCGTGGGCACCCCCCCTCTTCAAGCTCATCTACGGCGGCGTGCTGGCAGCGTTGACGACGCCGCCCTTTGCCGCTTTCTGGCTCGTGCGCTGCGGCTGGGCCTTGCAGGCCAACGAGCGGCACCTGGAAGTAGCCGTGGCGTCTGCGTAACCATGCCTTTTTTTCTCTTCTTCTTTCTGCTTCTGCCGTCGTTACAATGATACCCCTTCCTAGCGAACCTGCGACAAAAGACTCATTTTAATATTGCATCATTCTCATATACCTTTTAATACTATATACATAGATAATTCTGGGCGTCGCCCTGGAGCATTTATAAATCATATACTCAGTCCCGGCACATTATACACACAATAGTTAACATACCTGTCAACTACTAGCTGATAAATGTGCTTGCTTTTGTAAAGAAGTTGTTCATGTTGAATGCTTGACGCGACGAAAAGTGCAGTGTTTTTTATATATTTCCAACTCCCACGTATTTCCTATATTTTTTGGTGCCGTACAAATTGTAAGAGCTCATTTGGCTTCGCTCTTCTCGACTCTACCTGTCTCCAAAACATTTGCGTTGTTCGCAAACCCCGTTTCCCCAAAACATTGTCACCATGATAACCAAACAATCGCGATTGGCAAGTCGGCAACTCGCTGAGTTGCCAATGGCCACCAGCAACATACCGTGGTCTAGCGGCGGTCCCGGTCCGATCCGTGGCTCGGACTATAAGGCCGGTTATGGCCCTGCTCCGACTGGTTGGAGTAATGCAGCGTGCCCCATGTCCGCTCTGCCGGCCGGCTCTTTTTAGTACTGCCGCTGCTTCTAGAAATGTAGTTGGAGCTAGGCTTGCTCTTTGGCGAATCCTTCGTGGTTTGCTTGTATCTGTTGATCTCCATGGACTGGATAAGAGCTCGGCCGCCTGCATCCTCAATCTCCTGACCATCCAAGCCGACAGTGACGGGCAGGCCATCATTGAGACTGTTCTTGATCGAATGCGCATAGTGGTTGCTCATAGTGTACGTGTTGAGCCACTCTATCTTGAAGGGCGGTGACGTAATCACCTTGCCTCTAGCCATCCATTTGGGCCTTGGTATGCTGGGCGACGGCTCGCTTGTCATCCGAGCATATCCCTGGAAGGAGCGAGACTTGTTCACCGAAAAGAACAAGATCACATTGCGGTGACTGCGGAATCGGTTCCTGAGAATATCGCCATTGCTCTGAGATGTGGACCATAGGTTGTCCTCCATGGCATCATCCACCAGCTTATCGGACACGGGTTTAATCAAGTAGAACTTTGTATCTAAAAGGTAAAACAAAGTCAAGCACAAAAACACAGAAGTGAGGAGGTGCAGGAACCATCATCAGTATATGGCCCTTTTTGAAGGATTTGGAACAAAGCCGTTACTTGCATATTCGAATTAAGAGCGGCAATTCGAAAACACTTGTACTTACCTCCTTTTTGTCCTAGGTCTATCGGACCGGTATGCGTAGTAGGTCTAGTGTTAGTAGCCTTGTAAGTGTCATGATGCGGCACCTTCCACGAGGGGTCGGCCTCGTCGTGTTCATCCTTGATCTTGTCATCAGAGGGTGTGTACCGGTTTCTTTGTGACAGGCGAGGAGAGGGACCCGAGGGTGGATTGAAACCAGCGTCCCGCGAAGGTGGTCGTGCAATTGCAGCAGATGAAACCGGTGCAGACCGCTCTGCAGCTCCATGTGCAGCTGAATCATGGCCAGACGAGCTATGCGGTGTCTCTCTAGCCATTTCTGTTGCAATGGTGGCTGCAGGCGGAGGCACAGATGTACTGCTCTGGGTTTTGGCTTCGCGCTGCAAAACCTCAGGCTTGCGGGCTTCGTCCTTGGTGCGAGCTAGCTTACTTGGTCTCTCTAGCTGCTCCCTCTGGGTGGCTGGGTTATCATTCTCTTGCCATGCCCTCTTTGAGCCATGGCGATGGCCATCGCCTTGTTGGAGCATACCGAGTCTTTCTGGGTGAGCTATCTCGCCCAGAGAGACTTTCATCGGCTCTGGAGTTGCAGGGCGGGTGACCGCAGGGGACCGGACCACCGGCTGGTGTGCATAGGCCGGCAGGAGAGGGGGGATGGGAGGACTGAACTCTTGTGCATACACTGGGTTGCTAGGCGGTCCCATAGCTGGCGAGTTCACCTGGCTGCCAGCGGCGATATACCCCCCACCGGGCCCAACTGGGAATGGGATGCGGCCATATCGGCTGCTTTCCTCCTCGACCTCTTGCAGAAGCTTGAGACGCTCTTCTTCGAGCTCAGCCAAGCGGCGACGACGAGAAAGAAACTTCTGTCTGTAACCAACATCATAGAAGTGTGTGTGAACAAGCCAGTCCGACACATCGCGTAGCTCGTCAGGGCGAAGCCGAAGATCGGCCCCGAGGCTCGTAAGGACGCGCCCTGGCCTAGCTGAGTCTATTCCCGCAGGCACCGAGGGAAAAGGGGCCTTGTAAGGTCCATTCTGTGCCGCAGATGGCACTGGTATTTCAAACATACCACTTGGTCTGTTTGTTGAACCTGGACTCCCGTTGTCTCTGGAATGGCCGTTTCTCTCCGACGGCGGCAATGTAGCCTCCTGAAGATGTCCCATCCAGGATCCGGAGATCGCATACTGGTCAGCGATGGGGCGTGCCCCATGAATAAGTGGACGAGCCTGCTCTGGGAGCAGGGGCGCAGGGTGGTTCTGCGGAGACTCCCTGGGTCTGTGGAAAGATGCTGTCCGCTGGTGCGCTCCCTGTAAATGGGCGGGAGCTACACGATGGTCTGCTGGTGTCGCAGTCATCGGAGCCGTCTCAGCAGAATTCGGAACACGAGCAGGGGCTCCCGGAGCAATGGCACTGGCTGAGCTGATGCCTATGATTAGATCGTTCAGATCGGTCTCTGATGCCTTTAAGCGTAGTTGCGATGTGGCCTGCGCAGCCGGGGGAGGCTGTGCTGACGGAGCAGGCGGTTTGATGTCAGCAGCGCCCGTCGCCCCTGATGTGCTTGGAGGCGGGACAGAGGTAGTACGGGACAATGGAGTGCTCTCCCTATGCTGCATTTTCTCCAAAAGTTGACGTTTGAGGTTGGCCGTTCTTGTTGTGAGATCCTCGGTTTGGCTGTTCTCCATCTTCGAAAACGGCAAAACGACACAATGACCTGCAAATGGCAAGTGGTCAAGATGCTACCAAGGACCTTGTTGTCCTTATCGGAGACTTGCGAATGGTCGGTTGCCCAATGATGCTTTGAAAAACAGCGGAACAGCAGAATTGCACTTTGCTGCACTGCTTGAGAATGGGCAATGATTCGCCAACGACGTCGCGTCAATCTTGAGGCCGTAGCGATGCCAATACAAGTCAGTTTATGTGGAGGGAAGAAGCCAAAGAAGACAGTCGCAGAAAATATCCAAGAAGCAATAGATGGCAGTGCCAGAGACAAGAGAAGCAAAAGCGGCACGATGACGCCGAAGCTATCAAGAGCTTTGCAACAGTTCAAGCTTGTGTGCGGCAAGTAACTGGGGCAAAGAAAGCACAAATGTATGCCTCTTTGACGGGTGTACAATTGTGTAGCTGCAACGGCTGCGCAATGTTGTTGTTGTCGCGACGAAGCTGGTGAGGATGGGCGCAGGTTGAAAGAAGAAGATAAGCTGGGGTCGGGGTACGGACAGAAAACTGCCCAGGATTTTACATACTCGGACTGTTCCACTCGCCAGCACTGCCAACGCAGACCAATAAGTCGCAGAGATATGACTCCACAGTGTGCGGTAGCTCTTGCCAAAGCTAAAATGAATGAAGACGCGTTCGGCTTGGTCGCACCTTCTGCTTTTAAGATTATGGCTTTTGAAAGCGGACTGGAAAGGAAAGAGCGATGGGGACATTGAGTGAGAGGAAAAACCGCATTGCGACCAGACATGTGATCAGATAAGAGAAATTGCGCAGTCGATATCATCAAAGATACGTATTCATTGGTGAGGGGAATGACAGCGCATAGCTCCCAAGCCAGCTGTTAAAGGTCTCTGCTTCTGCAGAGTATGAAACTGACTTGTTTCATCGTATTAATGTACTTATTCTGAATTTCAAATCATTAAAGTTTGGTGTTATTAATTTGCCGTGAATAATCCAAGTTTTGTGTTATTTTTTAGCTTGAATTATTACCGAATTCTCTCATGACACAAGATACAAAGGTAAAGTATATTTAACGATGACATGTTATATTGTATGACTCTGCTGGTGCTACCCAAGAAAGCCCAATCTCACCCGCTTACATTTATGCGGGCGGTAAGAACGAGGCAAATAAGATGCCTTGGATGGCCGCATACATGACCATAAAGACCACAAAGCCTTCGGCCAAACCTGACCTGGGGCCGCCTGCAAGGTTCTGGGCGAGCCACCAATACCAAACTGGGTAGCCCGAAGAGAGACGCGACACAATCTGGACATGGTAGCTTGTGAATGCCATGACGGCTAGAAGCAGCTGTGTGGCAGCCATGCAGCGGATGATGGGTGATAGCCGGGGGTCGAATACAGGGCTCTGTGGCCCGTCTCTGCCGGCCTCGCTTGCATTGCCCTCACTGCCCCTCTTTTCGGCCCAAACAGACTCGGGGTTTGATGAGACAGACGACCAGATGTCCAGACTGGAGCGTGCCATCACCAGCAGCATCGGTGTGGCGAGAATGAATAGTGGTAGGTTCGACAACGTCCAGTAATTGAAGAGACGACCGGAACCCCTGTGGTCAAGAGAAAAAAGGAGAAAGTCAGAGACCGCGAAGGAGAAGAGAGGCTATTCCTAAGGACATGAATGAAAGAAGAACTCACCAGTAACGCTCCTGGACAAAGTTGTAGATGCTGGGCACAGTTGCCTTGCACCACGACCGGTAGTCCTCGCCCGGCACACCCGATGGCTCCGAGCAGAACTGCAGGTACGCCACTGTCTGGGGTATGGCCGAGCCTGCAGCAACACATAGGCCGCCGAGGCCGATGAATACGAGCCTCCGAAACAGCGACGTGCTAGGTTGGCGGAGGAAGTGTAGAGCCTCCGTGACGGCTTCGTAGGCGAACACGACGCCGTTGAGAAGACCGTTGGTCCGGAATACCGTGGCCACGCCGAACGAAATGCCGGCAGCGAGACGAAGTAGATCGCCTGAAAACGACATTACCGAGGCAGTATCTTGCTTACGGCCGGCAACATAAGCCGCATAGCCCACAAAGGTGAACAGTGCACAGCTGCTCTCGGCATACGGCGCCGAAAGGAACAGGCCGGCCGGCGATAGTACATGGAGACAGGCTGCGACAAAAGATGCTGTCCGGCCTGCGCTTCCTAGCCACAGCTGCTGGCCAAGTCTGTACAGAACAAGGACCGACAACAGGTGGGCCACATGGACATAGGCCACGGCGACCACAGGGACAGGAGCATCGAGCCCAATTATATTCAAACCTGCGTTGTTAAAATATGCGACACCTTTTCAAGCGTAAACCCAAGACTCACCATCACGGATGGCAGATACAGCAAGCGGAAGGCCGGCGCCAAACGCCCACTCCTGCTCGTAGACATAGCCCCTGTGGGCCGACTGCACAAAGTAGATTGCATCCCAGCTGGTGAGGCGGGACACTATGCCGCCGACTGGGATGGCATGGCTGTTGGTAGTGAAGTAGCTTTTGTTGCCCCCGGTCGACGCTACCAACGCGGCCGCCTCAAGAAGATCTCCCGACGTGTCGTAGGCCGGGCCGGCGAGACGCGCTACAACGGCAATGAGTAGCAGCAAAGACTTCCAGACGCCAAACACAACTGCCAATGAGCGGTACGGGTGATTCCGGTGGTCGAGAAGCTGGGCGTGCACGGGGGCACTGTGGGCGTCTGTGGTCGTGGGCGTCGTGGGCATCGTGCTGGCCCTTAAGGTGGTGATGATAGAAAGGGGAACACATAAAGAAGTGTTATCATGACATAAGCAGAGCTGGCTAGTTCCGAGCCATGCGAGCACTAAGACATTGTGTCGATTGGCGCACTTGCCCACGTTGGTCCCCACAAGTTCCCTTGCCGTCCGGCTAGTGGCTTTGTGATTTACAGGGCCTGCACTGGCCTGTGAGACAGGTCCCTGACGTAAGCCGTGTTTCTTACTATATAAGATTACAATGAGGAATTCGTCAACAATCGAGTTTGGGAAGGAGCACGTACTCCGCAGTTTCCTCGCTTCGGAATACGCATAGTAAATATGCTATATATCAGCTGTTAAAGGAAGGTGCACTGCAATGACGAATCAGCCAAGCCGCAGCATTACTAATAGGCAAGCCGCTTGCCCAGAAAAGCCCAGGAGCGAGGAAAGTGCGACCAAAGGCTAGCAGGCTCTTTCCTTTCATCGACGATTTGTCAGAAACTAACTCGGCGTGTGTGGATCGCGACTTCCTGTTTGAACTGCATTACTCCGTAAGCATACGACGGTGTCTGTGTCGTGTGCCCGCCTGCCTAGTCCAGTCCATCCTTTGTGCTCCTGCCTTTTGGCAGCCTTTTCCGTCACATGTAGACCACAGCCGTTTATGTCGCTATCTCGACGTCTGCGGCTTGTGCATCCTTTCCCCCCGTAGAGCTTTGTACACCTGGAAACAGAACAGCCTGGCGAGCCTGGGCGCAGCACGGCTCGAGACCGATCCGACGGCCAGGGATAGTGGCAAGATACCGATATACACACGATCGGACCGCTGCTCGTTGGCCCTGGTATTTCGGCCGGCTTACCTTTCCACATTTTGTCCTTCTTTTTTCCAACATCTTCTGTTGCTTCGTATCTCTCGCCACTATCTGATAAACGTATCCGTCCGGTTGTCTGTTGGAGCGTCCGTCTTCCGTTCGTTTGCTCTCTTTCTTCAGTACGACCCTGTGCCTGGCTCGATACGCCCCCCCTGTTTGTCTACTCGACGCTCACCTCGGACACTTGCACAGCACGAAGCGCGAACTCGCCACATCGTATACCGACATTTCTTCCTCGACATTTCTGCTTTCCAGCTGCTTTCCTTCTCGTTTGGATTGCTCCTCGCATTCTACGCGCCGCTCGTTTCATTCTGCTCGACCTGCCTGCTCCGACTATATCGACAAAGTGCACTTTTGGCCACTTATACCCCGAAAGTCGAATCCTCCATCGCATCAGCCAATACGGTCTCGCCGATTCAGCCACGATCTCAACCTCTGATCACCAACAACGGTCGGCTTCTTCTGATGCCCTGCTGGTGTGGCCATCTCGAATTGTATATGGCTTCCCAGTAGGAGTATTTTCCTTCTTTTGTGGCCTCCCCTGCCTGCTCCCGCTGTTTTGGGGCCCCGAGGCTTACTCCGGCCATAAGCTTCATCCGTCTTCCATAACGCGACGACCGGCAGCGCCCGGATTCTGCCAATATGGGCGTTCAGCTCTTCGCCCGCCAGGTCTGGACTCTGACGGCTAAGAACCTTCGGATCGTTTTTGTTCGGCATTGTGTTTCAACCATCATACGTGCTTTGGTGGTCCCGATCATTCTGTTTGCTTTCTTTTCATTTGCAAAGTATCTCTTTGTGCCGCCAGCAGTCTTTGGTATCGGCTCCTTGAGGCCTGTACTCCCGCTCCATGACGCCCTCGTGCATGCGGAAACGACTGGGCGCCATACTGTCGTGCTCTACAATGGTGGGTTGGCCGGCGGTGCCATCGATGCTGTTATTGACGAGCTCGCCGACCAAGTGACGAGTGCCGGCTCCAGAGTCGTTCGCCTTGACAACGAGTCCCAGCTTGACACGGTTTGTCACAGCAGCTTGCGCGGTGTTACGACATGCTACGGTGCTGTGCTCTTTGTTGCATCTCCTAACGAAGGCGACGGTGGTATCTGGAAATATGATATCCGCCTGGACGGCTCATTTGGTGCCGGCAAGATCAACGTTGACAAAAGCACCAACGATGGTGAGGTGTACGCACTACCACTCCAGCATGCAGTCGATTCTGCCATCGTGGGCCATCAGACTGGCCAAAGTGCCAGCAACAACGCTCTGGCTGATGCAAATGTCCAAGAGTACCCTTTCACCTCTCTCACCCCCAAGCAGCGCGACGACCAGATCCGGGTTCGCTTTCAGTCCTCCTTGATCAACTTTCTCGGTGTCAGTTTCATCTCTGGCGTCATTGGAATCTGCTACCATTTGACTGGCTTTATCGCTACTGAGCGCGAGAGCGGCATGTCGACGCTCCTTGACGCCATGATGGCCACTTCCGATGGCGGCCGTCGCTGGGGCGAGGCCCAGGCCGCCCGTCTCTTCTCGTACCACCTCTGCTTTTCTATACTCTACCTGCCTGGCTGGGTCATCGGCGCAGTAATCTTGGCAGTGAGCGCCTTCACCCACTCCAACGCTGCTGTCATTATCATCTACCACTTGCTGGTAGGCTTTGCCATGGCATCCATGTCTCTGTTTGGATCCTCCTTCTTCCGCCGATCCCAGCTGAGTGGTGTCTCAGTAACAATCATATGCCTTCTCTTGGCTATCATTGCCCAGCTCGTCAGCTACCCATCAACCGCCGCCGTGGCTATTTTGAGCTTGCTTTTCCCCCCTTGCAACTACGTCTACTTTATCACCAATGTTGCTCGGTTCGAAAAACACAAACGGCCGGTGGACCTCCTGCATGTTCCACCGGACAGCCCGTGGAATATCCCTAGCATTGTTCTGTGGATTTTCCTAGGACTCCAAATTGTTGTCTACCCCATTGTCGGCGCTCTTATCGAGCGGTACTTATTCGGCACCATCACCAACGGGCGTGCGATCGAGACACGCCCGGCAGGCGGCGGCGTCGACGAGCATGGCAATGCACTCCCTGCATTGCAGCTAGACAATTTCAGCAAGACCTATTACCCTGCTCCTCTTCGACTAGCATTCGGCTGGGCGAAGAAGGCGCCCACTCCCGTCCATGCTGTTCACAAGCTCACGCTATCTGCTGTCCAAGGCCAGATCCTCGTGCTTTTAGGTGCCAACGGAAGTGGTAAGAGTACGACTCTAGATGCCATTGCAGGCACGACGAAGCTGACGAGCGGTCACATCACACTGGATGGAACTGGCGGCCTTGGTATTGCACCGCAAAAGAACGTCATGTGGGACGAGCTCACAGTAGAAGAGCACCTCCACATCTTCAACCGCCTCAAATCACCCAACAATATCGCCTCGAAGGAAGAAATCACTCAGCTGATCAAGGCCATCGACCTCGAGATCAAGCACAAGGCCTTTTCGAAGACTCTCTCTGGCGGCCAGAAGCGAAAGCTCCAGCTGGGCATGATGCTTACTGGCGGCAGTGCTGTATGCTGTGTGGACGAAGTCTCTAGTGGTCTTGATCCTCTGAGTCGTCGTAAGATTTGGGATATTCTGCTAGCGGAGCGCGGCCGGCGCACAATCATCATGACTACACACTTCCTTGATGAAGCCGATCTGCTTTCGGATCACATTGCGGTCCTGTCGAAGGGTACATTGCGAGCGGAAGGCTCGTCTGTTGCGCTCAAGGACCGCCTGGGCGGCGGCTATCGCATACACGTCCACAAGACCAGACATACAGAGAAAGCGGCTGTGATGGTCAGAAGTGATCGAGATCTTCCAGATGTCGAAGGCGTTGTCAAAAAGAATACGTTTGACATTGTTACGTACATTGCGCCGTCATCAACCCTGGCGGCCACTGTGATCCGGTCTCTCGAGGCTGTGGGTGTATCAGACTACCGCTTTTCCGGCCCGACGCTTGAGGATGTCTTCTTGCAGTTGGCAGAGGAGGTGCAGACGGAGCAGAACGATGATGACCAAGATGTGGACAACGAAAAGGTAGCCTTAGACGGGCCTATATCGAAGCAGAAACAGGATGGTATCTCTGCACCGGCTGTTGCTGAAAAACTCATTCATGGAGATGCTCACGGCCCTTCTGAAACCTCGTCCACCGACGGCACAGGGGACGGCACCCAAGACGAACACCAAGACAAAGGAAGGGGCCTCAAATTGCTATCGGGCAGCCAGATTGGCTACTGGAAGCAGGCGCACGTTTTGTTTGTAAAGCGGTTTGTTGTCTTCAAGGGCAACTGGTTCCCATCTTTTGCCGCTTTGCTCATCCCCGTTCTCACCGCAGGCTTGGTGACGCTGTTCATCACGGGCCAGAAGCCAATCGGCTGCTCTACATCGGATCAGCTTTCCAGCGATGAGCCTGTGAGCCTTGCTGATGTGGGCGGTTCTCTGTTCCTTGTCGCAGGCCCTTCGTCCCGGTTCTCCGACCTCGGCATCATCACGGAGCTAATCACGCCCATGTTTACCAATACCAGCGACACTGATAGCAGCGACAGCCGCAACAACGCCACCGCGCTTGTCGCTGGAATGCTCAAGAACGTCACCCTGGCCGATACGTTCGACGACTTCAACAACATGGTTGTGCAATTCCGGAAGAACATCACACCTGCTGGCTTGTGGCTCGGCGACGACAGCTCTTCGCCCACAGTCGCATACCTAGGAGACTGGCTGGACCAGGTTCATGCCTTTTACGGACAGAACCTGCTCAACGTCATCGTCGCCAACATGTCGATCTCGGCCAGCTATGCTGATTTCGATATCCCGTGGGCCCCGAACACTGGCAAGTCTCTGCAGCTCCTCGTGTACGTCTGCCTGGCATGCGCCGCCTACCCCGGATTCTTTTCACTCTACCCCAACCTCGAGCGGCGGCGCTTTGTTCGCGGCCTCGAATATTCCAACGGCGTGCGTGCTCTGCCGCTGTGGATTGCATACTTGGCTTTCGATTTTATCGTCGTTCTTGCCTCTTCTGCCTTGATGACCATCTTGTTTGCAGCGTTGTCCAGTGTGTGGTACCATGTTGGCTACCTCTTTGTCGTTTTTGCACTGTACGGCATTGCATCGTCTCTTCTGGCGTATTTCATCTCGCTGTTTGCCAGCAACCAGCTGTCGGCATATGCCTTCACAGCCGCCTACCAGGCCATTATCTTCCTGGTCTACATGATTGCATACCTCTGCACCATCACCTACGCGCCAGTCAACCGCATTGATTCCTTCTTGCTAGTCGTGCATTTCGTCGTCTCTGCCGTCGCGCCAATCGGCAGTGTTGTGCGCTCGCTCTTTGTCACTCTTAACCTCTTCTCGGTGACATGTACCGGAAATGAGATTAACAATAACCCTGGCGACATCACGCTGTACGGCGGCCCTATCCTGTATCTGTTCCTGCAGTCCTTCTTCCTCTTCGGAATCCTCCTGTGGTTTGACAGTGGCAATGTTGGGGCGTCGTTCTACCGCCTTGCGAAGAAGTTCCGCGCAAAGAAGACCCAGCACAGCCGATCCGCCACTGCTGATACCACGTCCGAGGACGCAGAAGTGGCTGGAGCTATTGCAGTCGACCCATCGCAGGTAGAGGGCGAGGAGCGTGGCCTGCGCGTATCTCACCTCACCAAGACGTTCGGACGCAATACCGCAGTTGAGAACGCCAGCTTCAATGTCAACCACGGTGAAGTGTTCGCCCTCCTCGGACCTAATGGAGCCGGAAAATCGACGACCATCTCGATGATCCGTGGCGATATCAAGCCCGACGATGGCGATGTTTTTGTTGAAGGCCTCTCCGTTACGAAAAAGCTGGTTGCAGCCCGCGGCAGTCTTGGTGTGTGCCCACAGTTTGATGCTGTCGACCAGATGACCGTCCGGGAGCACCTGCGCTTCTATGCTCGCGTCCGTGGCATCTCCGACGTCGAGTACAACGTCAACGCGATTATCCGCGCCGTAGGCCTCACTGCTTTCCGTGATCGCCAAGCCCTCGCACTCTCGGGCGGCAACAAGCGGAAATTGAGTCTGGGCATCGCTTTGATGGGCAACCCAGCGGTTGTGCTGTTGGATGAGCCGTCGTCGGGCCTGGATGCGGCCGCAAAGCGGATCATGTGGAGGACACTCGAGGCCACAGTGCCTGGTCGCTCGATCCTGCTTACAACCCACTCCATGGAAGAGGCGGATGCACTAGCCGGCCGCGCGGGTATCCTGGCCAAGCGAATGCTGGCAGCTGGCGATACCGACGACCTGCGTCACCGATTCGGCAACCGGCTCTACGTCCATCTCGTGTGCCGCGGTGCGCCGCGTACCTCGGACGAGGACACAGCCCGTCTGCGGCAATGGGTCCAGGACACGTTTCCCGGGGTTGATATCGAGGACCAGACATACCACGGCCAGATGCGCTTTGCCATCCCTCTCAGCAAGAACAACACCGACAGCAAAACCAGCCCCCAAGATACCCCCGTAGGCTCGACGACAGATATCAACGACAGCAGCAGCAGCAGCGAGGCGTTCTTTGCGCCCACGCAGTCAGCGACGAGTGCGATCGGCAAGCTTGTCGTCCTGTTTGACGAGCAGCGGGACGCCCTCGGTATCGACCACTACAGCGTCAGCCCGACTACGCTAGACCAGGTCTTCCTGGAGATTGTCGGTCGGCACAATATCCAAGAGGAGGGCTACCACCGGGTGGAGGCTGCTGCCGAGGCGGCACGGAAAAAGACGTGGAAGCAACGGCTTCAGAATGTCATCCGTGGCCGCTAGGCCTCGTTCCCAACGTCCTCAGACGCCTGCTTATCTCTTTGTTTTCATTTTCTTCAGTTCCACGTTCTTCGTTTTCATCTGCATCTACATGACACCTAGCATACTCGCATACAACACCCCTCGTTCTACCGTCCTCATATTTTGGCGCTTCCTGGAAAACATATAGACTTGGCATCATATACCTTTTGAATACAGCTACTGTAATTGACTTTTTACACACTGACATAACACTGACCGTCCCAGACAGTACATTATCGTGAACTCGACCCGAGCGGCAATCATGATAAAACTGAAGCATGGATTCATTACTAAACAAAAACGCCATATCGTGAAGCCACCCAAAATAAAATACAAATCTGATTTCTGAAATCCGAAATCAGGACAGGACAGACCAAAGCCGAATCACAATAACAAAAATGCAGCAAAACCCACTCCCCATCTAGCATATCACCGTCTTTCCAGCCCTAGTATATACACCACCACCCGTCTCATCTACAAAAAGCCCTTCGTCATACTCGGGGTCCGGTCAAGACCAATGCTCTCGCGCTTCGAGACGTTCTCCGACTCTGATGTTGCCGACGACACAGTCGACAGTGTGGTGCGCGTTGTCGCATTCGAAGCAGTGTGGCTTAGGTTCGACAGGCGGAAGTTGCCTTGCGTGCCCATGCGGCGCATACTGCCACTGGCAATGCTGCTGCCGCCGACCGAGCTGCCGCTCATACCCTTCCAGCCCTCAAGCTCACGCTCCAGACGCAGCGCCTTCTCCTTCTCCTCCCGCAGCTCGCGCTCAGCACGCCGTGCTGTCAGCTGGATGGAAGACTCCGAGGCCTGCAGCTCATCGATTGTCTTGAGAAGCTTGTCGGCCTTGTCCCGCATCCGCGCCACATCGTCCTGAAGCTGTCCGTTTTGCTTATCCTTGCGGTCCAGTTGAGTTTGCAGGTCCTTGACGACCCGGTCCACGTTACGGACCGACCGTTGAGACTGGGCCTGGTCTTGCTCATGTGTCTCGAGTTGTGTTTCGAGCTATAGTAGAAACATGTGTTAGCATACTTGAACGCAAATGAATATGGGATGGGTTGCATATCGTTTCCTTACCTCTTGGACTCGCTTGTGCAGGAACTTAATGTCCTGACTGGCACTGGAGTAGCCCTTGGTCTCGAGATCGACCACCCGGACCTGGACCTCGCTCAGTGCCTTCTCCAGCGCCATCTTCTCGTTTTGAAGCTTGGAGCTGGTCTCACGCTCTGCTGTCATGTCCTTCTGCACCTCGGCAACAAGGGACTCGGCGCGGCGCATCTTCTCAACGGCTGCGGCAGCGATATCTTCTTGCTGGGCAAGGCTGGAGCGAAGATCCAGAATGGCTCTGTCGGCGTTGGCAGCATCACGCAGTGATGGATTGGCGCCGCGTGCAGCGAGCTCCTCCAGACCTGTCTTGGCCTCCTCGAGACGTGCCTCTACACTGCGCTTCTCACGGACCAGTGTATCACGCTCCGAAGTGACTTCGTCGACAGATGAGCGCAGTGTGCGCACCTGTGACAGCAGATTGACAATGCGGCCCTGGGCCTCGTTGTGTGCTTGGACAGCCTCGTCGCGCGACGACATGACATCCGACAGTGTTGTCTCGAGGCGCGTCTTCTCCTTGGCCCAGGTTGAGCTGTTGAGCACCTCATCGTCCCACTTGGACCGCAGCTCATCCAGCTCCTCACGAAGGCGGCTGATCTCGGCCTGCTTGAACAGCTTCTCTTCGCGTGCCAAGTCAAGCTCCTTAGTGATGGTGGCAAACTCAGCCTGGTACTTCTTGCGTGTCTGCTCCATGCTTGTCTCGGTGTCTTCGATGTCCATAGCGCGCTGGCTCCGGTAGTCTTCAAGCTCGTGTTGCAGACGCTTCTTGGCCTGGGTCACAGCCTCCAGGTCGGTTGAGAGGTCTTCGAGACGCTCTTCCATGCGCTGGTTCTGCCGCTGGAGATCTTCCACCGTGGTGTCCATCTTCTTGCGCTCGGCCATGACCTCGGCGTATGTCTCCTCAGCCTCGCGGGCCTGTGATTTAGCAAACTGCTCGGCGCGAGATGCCTTCAGAACAGCCATCTCTGCCTGCTCAAGCTTGCCAAAGTACTCTTCGGCCCGGCCCTTGTACAGGTCAAGGCTAGCAGTGACATCAACTAGTCTAGATGTCTCGGCGTCCAGGCGGATCTGCAGGTCGGAAAACTCTTGGAGAAGCTGGTTGCGGCTCGCGGCCTCTTGCTCGCGAGCCTGGTCCATCTCCTGAAGCTCCGAGCGTGCATCACGCAAATCAACTTCCATCTCTGCGCGATCGTGGCGAAGCTTGTCAAAGTGCTCCTTAATATCCGTCAGCTCGGCAACAGCATCCTTATGGCTGTACAGCAAGGAGCGGCGCGACTCTTCCTGGCTGTTGAGCAGATCAAGAATCTCCTCGTGCGAGCGCGCCTGGATGTCATGCAGCGAAAGCTCGCCCGTACGCAGGGCCTTCTCAAGAGCCGACACCTTCTTAGCAGAGTCGTCTAGCATGTCGTGCAGCCGGCTGTTAGCCTTCTCGAGCTTCTCAACGCGGCTGCTGTTGGCACCGCCGTTGCTGCTCTGGCCTGGGTTGCTGCTGCCCTCGGCCCGCTCGAGCTGGCTCTGGAGATGGCGGTTTTGCATTTGTGCAAGCTGCAGCTGGTTCTGAAGTTCCTCCATATCAGCCTTGAGATCCATGCGGTTGTTATAGCTCATAGTATCCACGGTACGATCCGACCGAGATGAATCTGGCATGGCCGACAAAGGCTGGCGAGGAGGAGTGGATGCCGGGTTGTTCGCATGGCTGTTGGAAATCCGGCGGCTGCCGCCCGTCTTCTTCTTTGACTGTGTTGGAGAACCGTTGTTGAAGTAGGGGGCCTCGTTTGGATCGATCTCCTCAAGCGTGCCACGCTGGTACATTGGTGACTGGTGCTGCTGGGCGCGCAGGTCTACCAGTTGGGATTCAGCATTGCTGCGTCCGGCCTTCTGCACGCGGAGATCCTGCTGGAGATCCTCGATTTTCCGAGCCAGCTCGAAAAAGTCGTTGCTCGTGGGGAAGCGCTCCTTGCCACCGTTACTCGGCGGAGAAGACACAACCGGTGATGTTGGGTCGATGGTCTTGAGGATCTTCAGCATCTGGCTGCGGAGGTCTGACAGCTCACGGTCGCGTGCCTCAAGAGTTGACTGCACAGTCCGGAGCGTCGTCTGAGCCTGGCCACGGAGTTGCCGCTCGGCCTCCACAGCCCGGTTGACTTCGGCGAGTTGCGAGGTGGCGTTGTTCGAAACCTTCTCGGCATTGCGGCTGGATTTGACTTCACGGGCAACTTCGTGGTTCATGTCCTCCAGGTTGAGGTTGAGCTTCTCCACCTTCTTCTCAAGCGAGGCAATGGTAATCTGTGTTTCGCCCAGTTGCTTGTTGAGCTTGTTGTTGTGCTCCTCAAGACGGGCCTTTTCGCGTTGTAGAACCGTGAGCTGGCCACGCGATGCTTCGCTGGCACGAGATGCGGATCGCGCAATTTCTAGGCCCTTCTGCTGAAGCTTGTTAAGCAGTGCCCGGTTGTCGTTTTCGGATGCTGTCAGGCGACTCTTGACAGTTTGCAGCTCTCTCTCTAGCCGTTCCTTGGCCTGGTCATTCTTGAGGCCGAACTCGCCAGATGAAACGATGAGCTTGTTCAACCTATCAACTTCGGTGCTCAGCCGTGCGCGTTCGTCCTCAAACCAGGCGAGACGCTCCTGAGCAGCATCCAGGTCTCGTAGGAGACTCTCCTCGCGCTCGCGGGCCATGCGCAGAGCAACTCGTTCTCCGTTGTTCTCGGCCTCCGTTCGTGCCTCTTCTGCCTCGGCCTTGGCGGCACGCAAGCGGCGTACTTCTTGGCGGGCATCGTCACGCTCCTTCTCAATGATCTTCCGGGCCTCCATCGTCCGCCGAAGATTGTCTTGTTGAGCATAAAGCTCCTTCTCGATGATGATCTTGGACTCGTTCAAGTGTTCAAATTCGTCCTTGAGAGTTTGGTACTTGTGCTCTCCGAGAAGCATGACATCGTCCCGAGATTGGCGCTCTCGGCTGAGTTCCTTTTGAGTGTTAAACAGCTCCTCTTTCAGGTCCTTGATCTGGGACTCAACAACACGGCGGTTTTGGTCTGCCTGAGCATCTTCAGACAGGCGGGCCTCGAGAAGCTTCTTGGCATCCTCGGCTTCACGGCGAAGTTGAGACTCTTGTGACCGCATGGCGACGATCTCCGCTTGCACTTCATGGAGGCGCGAGGCAGCCTTCTCTTTCTCGGAGTTCAAAGCGCGACGGTGTTCTTCGAAAGACCGGCGCTCTGCCTCGTACTTTTTGTTGTCATTGCGGAGAAGCGCGAGCTCACTCTCCTTCTGGCGGACAAGATCCTCGTAATCGGTAGAGGTCTGAGAGAGTTTGGCGAGACGTTCCTGGACGTCACGGTTCTCATTTGCCAATCGCTGCTCCTTGGCACGAGAGGCCTGCAGTTCTTTCTGAGAAGTTGCCAGCTTCACAGCGGCATCTTGATCCACTGCAAGAAGGCGGCTCTCAAGATCACGCGCCTTGCGGTCCTTGATGGATAGCTGGCTTTGAAGCATCTTAACATCCTCGGCCAGGGCTAATTCCTGCTCACTGCGCTCTGATTGTTTCCGAGCTGCATCGTCCATTGCCTTCTCCAGGTCAGTGATTTGGCGGGCAAGCTCCTTCTTCTCATCCTCGAGGCGCCCGATCAACCCGGCAGCTTGCTCCAGCTGCAGGCGGTACTTCTCGACTTCTTCTCCAGCACGTTTCTTAGCATCCAGGAGATCGTCAAGCTGGTCCTCGAGGCGCTCCTGGTCATCGAGGGCACCTGAAAGTTTCTCCTCGAGCTCAACCTCACGCTGTTGCAGGCGTTTGAAGATTTCCTCCTTGTCAAGGGCAAGTGCGCGTTCGCTTTCGAGAGTTTGCTGAATACGTGCCATCTCTACTACCGTAGCACGGCGGTCGTCTTCAAGCTTTTGGCGGCTAGCAGAGTGTTGCTGCATTTCTTCTTGGAGATGGCGGATCATATCATCACGACGCTTCACCTCCGTAGCAGTGCGGGTCGCGCCGAGAAGAGGACGCATCTTGACCAACAGCTGCCACCAAGGGTTGTCGCACAGCTCTAGGTAGGCGTGGAAGTTGCGCTGGATCACCCGTGTTGCCTCCGCACGGTAGAGCCGCTTGTAGGCGATGCGGCGCTGGCTGAAGCCACGAGCAACGGCCTGGAAGCGAGACATTATCTCGTTGATCAAGGCATCGCGCTGCTCTTCAAGCTCTGCCAGAACGCCTGAACGGAAGAAGACCTTGGTCAGACCAATACGGAAGAGAGCCTTGTCCATTCCCAGCTTGCCAAGGATCATGGCAGCAGCAGCCTGGCCCTCGAGGTATGTACCCTTGGGCATGTCGCGGCAGAGAACCTCGTACCGTTGGCGGAACTCTGCAAATGGCAAGCGGTTGGGGAAACCGGTCCGCGCAATACGAATGCCCTCCAGCACACCGTTGCAGCGAAGCTGGTCGAGAACAAGATGATTGTTGAACTGCTTTGGGCGCTTCTTATGGTTGGGAATGATACAGCGAACAAAGTGTGGGTGGGTAGAGTGTAGCTGCGCCATCAACTGTGAGAGCTGCTCCTTGTGACGCTGGGCCACGGTGCGGAAAAGACCCTTTTTGACACGGCTACTGCGGCCAACAGCGCCACTGCCGTGGTCGTCATCTTGGTCGGAACAGTCGACAAACAGATTAGCCACATGCTTGTCTGAAGATGCAGCGAGCAGCCGCGTGACGTTGTCGTTGAGGGGGTCCTTGTTCTTCTCGAGCCAGTTGCTGGTCGAGTACTCAACCTCGGCGGCATAATGAGTCAGTATGAAGCCGGAACGAAGGCGTGATGGGCGGTACTTGGTTGACTTCTTCTCCCACAGTGAGTTGAGCTTTTCGGTGAAGGACTTGTCGGTAGCCTTTGGCATAACACAGTCTTCGTCGAGGCACGAGAAGATACCAATGGGATTGGACAGCTCGATAAGGTCGATAGTGGGCTGCAGGTCACGGCCAAAGTCGATAAACTGCCACTCGATTTGTTCGCGCGCATACTCTTCTTGCTCGAGAACAAACATGTGATGGTTGAAAAACTGCTGGAGCTTCTCGTTTGTGTAGTTGATGCAGAGCTGCTCGAAGCTGTTCTCTTCGAAAATCTCGAAACCGGCAATATCAAGCACGCCGATAAATCGCGCGTCGTCCATGCCCATCATACCTGCGCGGTCTAGCTGACGGTTGATGCGGGCCACAAGGTCACCAAAGCCGCGCTCGTAGATACCCTTTGCCAGGGCATCGATGCTCAAGCGGACTTGTTCAGGCGTTTGGACTTTCTCGACCCACTCGCGACCGGCCTTGACACGCGGGTGCAGGAGGCCCTTCAGGAAAGGGTCGACAGAAACTCCCAGGAGTTTGCAGAGTCGTTCTGCGTGGATCTTCGCATCAGGTGCAAGGTGGGCTTGATCGGTGCTGCGGCTCTCGTTCATGACGGTAATGTTGCCCAGGTGCAGCACGGCAGCAATTGTCCGCAAGATGGATGTCTGGTCCTGCTCAGAGAAGCCCATGATGGAGAAGGCCTCCATCAGAGACTCCCACTCATCATGGTCGGAGACACCACTGATGACATCGTTGCCATCACGCGTGTAAGCAAAGTCCTCCACGCCCATGCTGTCGAGCAGCAGCTCACTGCGCAGACGGCGGTCAGCACCCTTGAGAAGCTGGTAGAAAATGTGGTAGTTCCGCTCTTGGCCATTGATGCGGACAACTCGCGACTTCTCGAGCAAATACCAGTCGATAAAGGCACCCGCAATGGAACCAGTGCTGCTGAATTCGATGCGGATGAATTTGCCGAAACGGGAAGAGTTGTTGTTCCGAACGGTCTGAGCGTTGCCAAAGGCTTCGAGAATAGGGTTGGCCCGGAGGATCTGAGCGGAGAGATTGGCATGGGGTGAGCTGCGGCTCTTTGTCGCCGAAGAATCAGAATGGGCCACTGCAGCGAGGTACTGGATGACCTTCTTGGTGTTTTCTGTCTTGCCGGCACCAGACTCGCCCGTGACAAGGATGCTCTGGTTCTCGCCCTCCTCGACGAGGTTGCGGAAGGCCTCATCGGCCATGGCGAAGATGTGTGGCTTTGTGTCCTCCCGGTTGCGGCCCTTGTACATGTTGATGTATTCGTTGGTGTAGATGGGCAGGGGGCAGTAGGGGTTGACGGTGACCAAGAACAGGCCGGAGTATGTGTAGATGAGGTCGGCCTGGTAGCGCATGTGGAGGTTGTGGACGACCGAGGCCTCGTTGAGATGTGTGAGCTCGGCCATGTCGTTCGCCTTATCGAATTTGGCGGGGTTGACCTTGTCGACGCTCTCGGCATCGATTTCGCGTTGCTATTGGAGTCGTCAGTCTGTAGTCGATGGCATGTAAATCAGGCGGTTCATACTCACGCTGCCATCGTCGCATTGCACGAGGAGCCGGTCTTGGCTAAGCTCCTCTACAACCCAGCCCTTGACAAAAGCTACTTGTGCGTCTTTAACCCAGACGTAGCGCTTGCCAGAGAAGTCGTTCTCGCCCTCGATGCCACGAACGACGTCGATACTGCGGTTCTTCATCTCTTCGGTGTTGATGAAGGAAGGGGCAAAGGTGCCTGACGCAGGCGTGCCCTCACGCGAGCGGTCGTAGCCGTGCCGTGAGACGCTGCCGGCCTGGACTAGGTTGTTCATGCCGGACGGTGCTGCTTGTGACTGGGCGCGGTTGTGTGATGGCCGTCCTGGGGGCGACGGTGCGGGTGTCGAGAAAAGGACAGATTTCGGTCTGCCTGCAGCACCGCTGTTAGACGGCGCTGGCGAGGCTGATGGAGCCCGACCAAAGGGGTTGCCACGCTGCTGCGCGGAGTAACCGGGGGGGCCGGCCATTGTGTGTTATGTTGAGATGTCGGCAAGAATAATGCTGTGTCGACTGCCTGGGGACGAGTCAGACTTCGTCGCGGGTCAACATCCGCCAGCAGAGAGTCGGCAGAGGTGTTTCGTTAGGCGAGGATGGTGCTTCCGCGGGTGCGAGGCGGGAAAACGAAGCAGCTTCCGGGAAATGGAGGATGAAGAAAACAAAAATACCGTCGAGACGCGCGAACTTGGCCTGCCGGACGGAACCGTTGTCGTCGCGTCGTTCAAGAATGAAATATGAAATAGAAACAGACAGGGTAGAAGAGAAAGAGGAAAAACGAAAGTGGAAAAGGTGAGTGGTTCGTAGGGGGGATGCTGGCGTGTACAATCCAGAGGAAGGGCTGGCGGCATGTCGTGGGTGAGGCTCGATGGCATGGGAGCTTGCGTTGACGTCGGCAGATTGGCTACAGTGTAAATACACGCAAACAAAAGGGTAGGAGCGGGATGTCACACTAGGGCGCTCTTTCCTTGTTGGGCCCGCCCATGCGGTTGCCACGACAACATAGAAACAGCGTGTAGGGTGGGTGTGCCGTTAGCGCCAGGTGGGGTGTGTTTAAGCGAGTGCTAGCGCGACAGTGGCGGTTGTTACATAATCCGTCCCGTGATCACAAAGTATGTCGTCTGTCGCGCGCTACGGCCATGCATCTCAAAAATTATTTGCTTCACCATCCCATCGCGACATCCAACAACTGGCGAATCAGCAGACGCGCAGTGTGTCCTCGAGGCTAAATATATCTGACCAGCTCGCATTGTTCTTGGCTCTCTATGTTTCTGATGCATTTCCAGCGCCACGCCACTCTTTTTAAGTGCACATCGCCTCAAAACAAGAGCGCCAGACACCACCTGGAGCTCCATCAACCGACACGACCTACAGCATACTCGCACTAGCCGCGACAGCCCGTCTTGAAGGTATTGCAAAGACCTATCAGGTATGTCGGGGTATCAGTATAACCACGGCCAGTGGCCACCACCGCCGCCGCCCCAGTTCGCGCAGTACGAATATCCTCCATCGAGCATCCCGCCACAGCAATACTCTTACCTAGCACCTTCCGGCCAGTTGCCCCCCTCTCAAGCGCCTCCTCACCAAGGCTACTATGGCGCTGCACAGGCATCACAAGATGCATTTGATCACAACGCGCAAGCTCCTGGCCTGGGGATTGGTGTGGACCCGGTCGGTAGCCGCAGCCCGAACGCAGTAGGCGGCGATCTGAGCTGGAGCGAGGCCTTTGGCGTGGTGCCCGCAGCTGCTGCACCGTCATCCTCGTATAACCCTACGGTATCATCGTATCAACAACCGAAGCACTATCAGAACTCCATGGGCAGAACACCGACCAGCTACCAGCAACAGCAACAGCACTACGGCCAGCAGCAATACGCGCCGCAACACTATCAACAACCACCACCCCCTCCGCCACCACCACCTTCCCAGCAGATGCAGCAGTCAATATACTCTGCACCGTCATACCCGTCTGTGGAGCAAGGGCAAGCATCGGAGGAGGGCGAGCTTAGCGAGGATATGGATGACGTGTACGATCCCGAGGAGCCGTCTGATCCAGCGCTGTATACGACTACGCATCCACCAAGTTCGACTTCGTCACAAGATGTGCCTGCAGAACCGGTGGAGGCGTACTTACAGCCCGTTTCTCCGGAGATGCCCGGGACTGCACTCGGACAGGCTGCTGTCGACATGCCGAGCCGAGACGTGAGCGTAATCGACACCCAGGACGATGCTTTCTACGAGGACGACGATGAGCCGGGCGAGATCAAGTCAACTGGCAACGGAGTGTCTGCATCTGATGCAGCCGATGCTGATGTGGAAGATATGGACTACTCGGACTCCTCCGCCAGCAAATCGCTCGCGGCGGCTTCTGGTGAGGCCGTTCAGGGCCGAGCATTGTCATATTCGCCTCGCCTCTCACCTGGCGAAATCAGGGACGACCAAGACGTCAAGTCGCCAGGACCAGGCAGTGCGGCAATCGGCCATCAGGCTGTCCAGAAGCCACCATCCTCGTCAACTGGCCTTGCTTATACTACAGTCGACGAGGCCAAGAAAGAGGCCCAGCGAGCCATTTTGCGTCTCATTCGCTACGACGTCAACTACCAGACATTTGTCGACGAAGGTGTAGATGACAAGCTTGTCAGGTCGTTGTTCACGGAGCTAGGGCTCAAGATTGACTCGTCGAAAACCCCGGAGGGCTTGCTACGGACAGCATCGCCGGCGGTGCAAGCAGTGACCCAGGCGCCGGTTCCTTCGACGGAAGCTGCCGCATCTGCATCTCAAGCCCCGGCCAGCAACCCTCCGTCCTCCGCTGCAGATGATAGCGCATCCAAGAAGGAGGAGCGCAAAGACAGGATTGCTCGGCTCCTCGCACTCAAGGCGTCCAAGACGGCATCGTCACCAGCACCAGCACCAGTACCGGCACCAGCGTCATTACCAGCACGACCCCCGGCGGCTCTGATCGCGAAGCCAGACACAATCAAGTCCGAAAAGGCACGTCTACTGCAACAAAAACTCGAGGCTCTTAAGCAGGCCCAAGAAAAGCGGGCGACAGCGGCGGCGCAAGCAGCAAAAGAGGCTGCGACTCTCGGCCAGGCTGTGTCGACCGGCCTTGAAAATCGGGTGCCTACCCCTAGTCCTCTTACCGCCCCTCCTACCATTGCCATAGATTCGTCTACACCTCTGCCTGCGTCAATGCCTACAGCTGTGATACCCGTCAATTCTCGCAAGCGGCCGGTTGCTGCCGACTTTGGCGACTTTGCTGGAGCACAGGCCAACGCATACAAGCGCCCCTTTGGCATTGCAAGGCAGGATTCCACACTCGTGATCGACGTGAGCGACGACGAAGATTCTCAGAGTGGTCACAATGGCGACAGTTTTGGTAACGGCGATGACGATGATGACGTCGAGATGGAGATTGAGTCGTTGGCCGACGAAACAGTCTCTCATGTTCCAGGCCTGAGGGGTGGGAATGGGACGCAATCCCGAGACCAGCCGATACCACCAGCATATAGCCGGTTTGCAAGCAACGGCCAGACGACACCCGTGCCTCCGACCGCCCCTGCCAGTATGATAGCACGGGCCAAGGACGACGAGTATACGCGGAAGATGCGGCAGATTGAGGAGATGAAGCGCAAGATCGCCGAGGCTGAGGCTAAGAAGCAGCGCGGCATCTCGACAGGCTCCGTCACGCCTGTTACGGGCGGCCACGGCACCCCTCCCGAGGCCAGCAGTAGCAGCCGCAACTTTGATGCATCCCAAATTGTGCGCCCCCCTCCACAGCCCATGCGGCGGATAACATCCACGGGCGAGCTGTCGGGGCAGGATAGCAATGTAGTATCGGTGTCATCGTCGCCAATCCGGCTGCCCAAGCGCGGTGATACGCGGCCGTCGCCGTCGCCACTGTCGTCACACGGCAGCCTCAAGGAAGACCGCGCACGTGCGGCCAGTCTGCAGCTGCCACGCGTGGAGGCTAGCTTGCAAGAGAAGATGTTTAAGCTGCGCTTGCTGCAGGATAAGGTTACTGCTTTGCAGGCGGAGATCAACGACGGCAATGCTGAGAAGCGGCGGCTGACGGAAGACCTCGAAGATCTCGCAACGGACTCTGATGCGCCGGCTGCCACTGCACCGCCCGCCGGCAATGCTACCAGCCCTGATAACGCCATCGTCGTGGAAGACGATGTTGTCGTGGTGGACAGCCCGGCACCCCAGCAAAGTGTCGAGGAAGTCGTCCAGCAGCCAGAGGTACAGCCGGTACTCGACGCCCTCCCTCAGGACGACGCGACCGTAGCGTCCGAGCCCGTCTCCGTTGATGAGGACATGGATACTACCGGTAGCGTTGCTGAGCCATCAAACGAGACTGCCGAAATGACTGTTGCCGATCCTATCGCTGACGAGTATGAACCGATGCTGGCCAATGGCGAGCACGGGTCTGAGTCGGCACCCATGTCTGTCGCGTCGTCTCCTCCGTATGAGCCCAGTGCGGAAGCTGAGGATGTGCAGATGGAAGTTCCAGCAGAGAGTGGAGAAGACGGCGAGATTGTGGAAGATGATGATGACAATGAGGACGAGGAGGACGAGGAGGAAGAGGAGGAAGAGGATGACGAAGACGAAGAAGACGACGAAGATCAGGACGAAGACATGATGGTAGAAGACGATGGCGAGGCTCTCATTATCGATGACGGCGAGCCTTCCGACGCTGCACGTGCACCTGCTGTCGCGGATGCTGAAGCCGAAGCTGTCCGAGTAGTAGAAGCAGCTGTGAGCCCAGTGCCAGCTGTGCTCAAGGCATCAGCAGCAGCAGCGCCCGCGTCCGCACCCGTGCCCGCGCCATCGGACTCGACATTCACGCCATACGATAGCCCGCTGCAGTACTTCCGATCCTACCGGTTCCACCCGCAGTACAAGGCGCAGGTAGCAGGTGGTCTCAAGTCGTTAACGTACAGTGGTAAGATCCGCGACGACATCCAGCTCTGCCTGGCCGAGTCCGAAGGCCAGGACTGCTCCAACCCAGCATGCCCGTTCCAGCACTTTGCATCGATCATGCCGCAGGGTAAGTCTACTCGTTGATCCCCCTCCAATCTGCTTTTGTGTCCTCTGAGCCAACGGCCAAACCAACCTCTTCTGTATTCTTTCTTACTCTTTTCCTCCTCGTCCCTGCTTTGTCTGCCGGTCTTTTCTGCGCATTCATTGTCTCCTCTCTATACATATTATTTTCTTTTCTAGATGATCAAATTCTTGTGGAACTCGGCCGCTCCGATGAATACACGGGCGAGCAGCAAGCACGTTTCGTGGACGGACTGAAGACGGTCCTGAGAAAGGTGCGCGAAGACCAGGTGCGCGACTTTGACACGATTGCGGACGCCATCATCGAGTTCCGGCGGACATTCCTGGCCGACGAGACGCGCATCCTCGCCAATCTTGAAGGCACGTCGCTGTGAGGATGCGAGGTCGACGCCCTCGCCAGCATGAGCTCAGCACGACATTGGTATGTGATACTACACAGCGTATTGGAGCGACATCCAAGCGGTCGTTTCCGTTCCTTCGATTCTTCGTTTTTTTGCGAATACTCGATTCTTATCCCCCTTCCCCTTGGTTTGTCTTGATTACAGGGTGTTTGGCTATGGCAGTGGACAGCAAGAGACAAGACGCAAACGATTTACGTAGGAAATGGAGAGAGCCGGGGCGGTGAAAGAGATGGGAGCCATAGGGACACACAGACAACACATCGGCCGTCTTCTTCTCTTCCATTGCACGTCCACGGAAGACATGGGCAGGCAGCTGGCTGCCGCCGACAGGCGCAACAAGAACAAGGCGAGCAAGGCGAAGTTTGCGGCGCGCACAGCCTTTTGCTCTCCCCTGTCCCCTTTTCTTTTTTTCTCATTATTCTTCTTCTTAATTGCTTTTTTTTCTTTTTTTCTTTTCCCCCCCTTGTCCTCGTTGAGAAGATACCCCTTTGCATCTGCATTGCATTTCCAAGAGGCTGTTTTGGCTTCTGTCCTCGTTTATATTATATTCTGCCTTCTACTGCGACACATCGATTGCACGCGGCCTCTGCTGTCGCCTTTATACCATAGTTAATGCGGCACGTGGGACACGACGGCTTTGGAAGAGGAGGATGGACGGAGACACGAAGAAAAAGGAGGATGGGATGACCCAATGGGTGTTTATAGAAGTGCCGGCTCGAGGCTGTCATTAGCATCAGCGCAAGACGAAAGAGGAGGGCATCGGGACCGAGACATCGGAACATCACACGGGTCATAGTTGCGTTGCGTAATACTTCATCCAAGGATGATTAATTCCACAGTATTCAGTATTCAGTATTCAGTATTCAGTATTCAGTATTCAGTATTCAGTATTCAGTATTCAGTATTCAGTATTCAGTATTCAGTATTCAGTATTCACAGTAAAATATCAAATCCGCCTCGGTTCATGCATATTTAGATTCTATTTATTATCATTATTTAAAGGCCTAGATGCGCATTTCGCATGTCCCCGACTTGATTTCCTACTGCTATTTGTCGTTGTTCATCTTATCTCGTCTCGTCTAGGCTGTACAGGCTTGATTATCAAACAGTAATCTTACATTTTACACTTCTTAATTAAACATCCCGTTCAAGCTTTGACTATTGGCCTGCCCAGTCTTTTTTGCTGTAGAGCCATCGCACGCGGAGGTGTACAATATCACATTGTAATATCAGTTGTGAGACTGTTGATCGTGTGGCTGTCTGGCATTCAGCCCTGGCTTACGAGGCCTTCTTACCGATTCTGATCACTCGCTGAGCGAAGAGACCTAAACGGGTGCATGCAAGAAGAAAGAAACAGTCAGAAGAACAGTCAGAAGAACAGTCAGAAAGAAAAGTCAGAAGAGTCGTCATGCATGCACAGCTCGGGGATGAGGCTGCTGTGGTTGGGTACATACGTATCTACAAACACCCATCTAGGCATGATTGGCAACGACTAGTCAGACAACGCCACGCTACTACATGATATGAGATACAACACAAAGATACTCCGCATGGACACGCAAGGGTCCGTCGGCTCGTATTGGAGAGACACGCAGCTGGTCGTCCCGATGCAAGCTGTGTGCATGTTTGCCTTGTCGTCCCAGACACGACCGCGTGCGACTCGTAATATCCCAGCAGCGGCTGAACAGACAACAAACAATATACACGATACATACGGTGTAGAGAGTAGGAGTGGCAGAAGTAATTAAACAAAAGTGACAACCCCTTTGAGGCGTTTTGGATGGACGCCGACTGCTGTGTCTGACTCCCACATGCTGGAGGTTGTCAGGGGAAGACAGAAAAGGGAAAATGAAAAAGAAAGGAAAAAGAAAGGAAAGAGAAAAGGATAAAGAAGATGAAGAAGATTGAGAAGCAAGACAAAGGCACAACGCGTATTTCGGAACAATCTTGACTGATGTGATCAAATTAATAATAACAAAGCAATCAAATCCTACATGTTACGTCCGTTCTGATCATCTGCGCTGACCAGGGTGACCAGGTTGGCCAGTGCATGGAGCCGTTCCCTGCTTGAATGACTAGGCTGTGCACGTATGGGATGGACAAGCATGGCAGTGGCAGCATGGCACATAGATACCGTATTCACAAGCAGATCACTCTATTTTAAACATATTCAAATGATTAATAGATGTTACTCACAACCATAGTCAGGGTGACAACAAGTCGACAACCCCATACTACAGCGTTCTTATTCGTGGAGACAGTGAAGCTCATGTATACTACTGTATGGGTAATATACAAGATAATAGGAGCCTCCTGTGTAGCATCGTATATATTCTCCGTCGAGAAAGGAGCTTCCTAATCACAACAGGAGGTCTTTGCGGGAAAGGAAGCAAGGCGGAGCCGGAGTACTTGCAAGGCACAGCTGGCAGGCTACAAGTTAAAATGAACGACAAGGAAGAGGGCCAGAAGGCCAAAGACCAGAAGACTCTGCAAAAAAAGAAATCAGGAGAATCAGGGGACAGCATGCCGGACCCTTGCAGATGGTCCCGTTGTTTTCGCCTGCCGTCTTCCAGCCACGAGATGGGTGTTCCAGTTTTGTTCTATTCTTGGCTACATGGCTACCCGTTAAGCCTTTTCTTTCACTTCTGTTGTCTTTTCTCTGTTGTGTCTGTGTCTGTCTGTTGGCTCGTATTCAAAGCGACGGATGTAACAGAAAGGCTCACATCCATTATATAACCCCAGCCCTCGCGTCTTTTGATTTTGATTTTATTCCTTTCACTCTCTCTCTATCCTCTTTTCTCTTCTCTATCCTCTACTCACCATCTCTTTCAGACCATTCACTCGACTCCTCGACTCTTCGTCTCACACTCGCTCAACCTCACCACCTCAAAATGAAGTCTGCTGTTTTCTTCCTTGCCCTTGCCGGCTCTGCCCTGGCCCAGAGCGTATGTCCTCGCCAACCGTCTGTTCTTGTTTCTCTCCCGAACCCTGCTAACATCCTAGTCTGCTGCCGCCGACTCGTCGCTCGCTGCCGCCACCTCGACCTACAAGGTCTCCAACTCGACCGTCCCCGTCGTCACCGCGTCGGCCGGTGCCTCTGCGCCCCCTGCCGGCAAGAACACCACCATCACCACCGCCTCTGCAACGGCCACCAAGACTGGCGGCTCCTCGTCCGGCTCGTCTCCCACCTCGGCCAACGGCGCTGCTGCTGCCACTGTCGGTGCCGGTATGATGGCTGCCCTCGTCGGCCTGATGGCTGTTGCCCTGTAAGGGTCTCTTCGACTCGTGGGTTTTGGCACTGGCGGCATCTGTTTGATTTCAACAACATTGGCTTCTCGGTTCTGGGTTTCTTGCGCGTGCCGGCGGGCACGACTTAATGTGTATTGACGGACATCGGTCTTGGGATTTTATTTGATTCACTTGCATCTTCAAAAGCAATCATTCATGGTATATAGTGTAATGGAATACTACTGTTCTGTATACGTGCAGAATATCAACACTATCTGGCTACTGTATCATGCTAGTCCCACTGCGACCGTTAAGCTAGTCCCCGTCCTTTTGCTGCCTAGCTCGCCGGCCCCTGCTGGACGCCAAGTGCGTCTGGGATGGTGGGATGCTTGGATAGCAAGAGTGAAGTGATCGCCGCAGTGAGATTCCATGCTCACTCTTTTTTCTCAGCTTTGCATCTATGCGTACATCAAACACGATCCACAGGATAGACGGCCACTTGATCTATTCGACTATCCAGTATTGATTCCCTGTCTGCACAGCGTTTACACCCTAGCCTCGAGTCGCATTTCATCTATCTACCTCTACAATAAGTAGCTGCACACAGCCCATCTATTACAGCATCAACAACGACTTCAAACCTGCAACGGCCACATCATCTCACCATGCCTTTCCCTCTGGCATACCGTCTCATCTTGACGACGTTTGAGCCCCTCTTTGCGTTCGCCGGCGCCCTCCTCGTCTTCCGCGACCCGGCTGCCTACTTGGGTACCATGACACAGGAGCGGATCACGTCCGTCGATGCGTCAACTCGGTTCATCTACACGCAGCTCGGCGGCGGCTGGCTCTACTTTGCCTTTGTCGAGGCCGTTGTGCTGCGCATGTACCCCAACGACCGTCGACTGTGGCAGCTGCTCTGTGTTGGCATGCTGCTGAGCGATACTGCATATGCTCAGGGTTGCGCACAGGCGTTTGGAGGATGGGCAGCGTGGGCGGATGTGACGCAGTGGACGCGCGACGACTGGACAGTGTTCTGGACGACAGCGCCCATGCTGCTGGCAAGGGTGTGCTTTGTCCTGGGCGTTGGTCTCAATGGCACTGCGAGCAAAGCCAAGTCAGTCAAGGCCGCCAGAAAGAGAGCTTAGACTAAGCATGGTAGTGTGCGATGGCTGGCTGAAGCACCAGACGACTGTGTAAGGCATTGATCGAGGAGACAATCAAGAATAAATGAACGAGGACAGTGTAATCAAGATATAATTTGCTCATCATGGAATGGCGATTGCCGTCGATGCATGGATGAATCGTGCGAAATGAAAACGGTAAATGCCACGTGACCTCTGATTGGCTAGTCTCTCTATTCACTTGGGAGCTCCCACCACCAACTTCGCTGGCAACCTACTAGCATCATCACCACCACCACCACCACCACCATCACCACCGTCCCGCAAAATGGCCACGTCCTACAGCTCCTCGGCATACCCACCGGCTGTACCGGTGCAGTTCAAGCCAAATGCCGCCAGCCTCTACCAGACGCGCTTCGAGGTCGAGTGCGAATTCGTCTCCTGTCTCGCCAACCCCTACTACCTCCAGCACCTCGCCGCCGAAAAGTACCTCGACGACCCCCGTTTTGTCCTCTACCTCAACTACCTCCTCTACTGGCGCGAGCCGCCCTATCTACAGTATCTGAGCTGGCCCGGCCCGTCGCTGCGGCACCTCGAGCTGCTGCAGGACGAGACCTTCCGCCAGGCCATTATCAGCCCGGACGTCGTCCTGCGTCTCGAGCACGAGGGCACCGAGTCGGCTTTCAACTGGGCAACTACCTCTTGAGCGTTTTGTTCATTTTGTTCACGGTACGAAAATGCCATTCACTTTGCATATAAACACAGATTGGGGCTGAGAGTCTGAGAGAGAGTGCATATTCTATGGGTATCATCGCCGCGCACGGCACTTGTCTAGTTCTCGCGCCACCGGTTGCCGCACGTCATGCACTGGATGGTTAGCAAGAGACAAGAGAGCACACAGCACAGTGGACAATGAAGACTGCACACGAAGAGTACATACCTTGAAGAAACTCGTCATGGGCTCGTCGGCAGACCGGATCTGCACCTGGAAAAAGGCCGCCTCGCCGCCGTCGCAGCCCTCGGTCGGGCACTGCACCTTTGTCTTCTGTGCATTGTCCCACGCGCCCGGGCCTCCAAACACGTCCTCCTTCTCCTTGCGCGCAAACTCGCGCCGGCTAAACAGCGGCGTCGAGATGGCGTACTCGTACGGACACGTGCGGCACTCGAGCCGGTTGCGGCCCGTCTCCGGGTGCGCCGACACCGTCAAGATGTTTGCACAGCAAGGGCAGACTGGGGGGGTTAGCAGGCGGAAGAGATGGAGGAGATAGAGAGAGGGGGCAGCAAACATACAGAGAAGCATTTTGGTTGTCTATATTGGCATGACGTTCAGACGCTCAGAATTCGGGGCACTGCCAAACAAGCGGCAGAAAATTTAGAGCCTTGTACGGTGCCCACTGCCGCTATATTTGTCATTGACACGCCGTCGCCCACCATGCACCTGGCGGGTCACGTGCCTCGCCACTTACACGATCGCATACTTCGTTTGATTCTATGTTATTTTGAGACTGCTTTTAATAGTCAATTTATCCATAGACTGCATATTATAATAAAGGCCATAACATGCGATAGGATCTGGTTTACATACGGTGCTAAACTCAGTCGCAGTCATAGCGCTTCTCAAGCGATTACATAATCCACTTGCAGCTTGTTGCAGAAAGACCCCCGTCATCGTCCTGTCGGGCACTGCGGGGGGTCTAGGTCCCTCTCTTAGCTCTGCCAGTGCTTGCGCCTGGTGCCTGTCCAGTGCCCCTGCGCCCCGCCAGCCGAAACCAACCAAAAACCTCCGTACACGCCCCTCTTACGACGACACAACTCGACGGCTCGACGGCTCGACGACACGAAGAGCGACAGACCAGCGCATTCAATACGCAAAAAGAGCAGCTACCGACACTGCAAGAGCTGCTCTCCACCTCCCGCCAGCTGCACACATCCGCCCAGCCCGCATCCCCTCGCGATACCCATATCCATACCCATACCCATACCCATACCAACATGGCCGACGACGAGCACGAGGTAAGACTGGCTCTCCCTCTGCTCCCTGCCACCTGCTAAGGTGTGCATGCTATGTCCTAGTTCCATGCTGACCTGCCAGGGTGCTTCCGTCCAGGAGCAGCTGGTCGAGGCGTGCCGCCGCAACAACACCGACCTCTTGACCGAGGTGCTCGCCGGCCGCTCCGAGGAGGCCGCCGCAAAGCTGCTCAACGAGACAGTCACCGTGCTGGGCAACCACCTCTACCACGAGGCAGCATCCCAGGGCAACTGTACGTGCCGGAGGCGCAGCGCAAGGGGAAGCGGAATGTGCCGGTGCTAACTTGTTACAGACGAGATCATCGACCTCCTCCTCGACCAGCCCGGCTTCGAGTGCGACCCCATCTCACGCCGCGAGCGCGACACCCCCCTCCACACCGCCATCCGCTGGTCCAACTCGGAACCCCCAGCCCAGCAGCCTTTCGCCCAGGCCCTCATCGAGATGATGCTCGAGGCCGGCTCCAACCCGCGCATCAAGAACAAGGCCGGCCTGACCGCCACCCAGCTCGTCGACCCCCGCTACCCGGAGCTGCGCCAGATCATCGAGAAGCACGAGTACGCCCTGCTCAACGCCGGCGACTTTGTCGACTCCTCAGCGCCAAACGCAAAGTCAAAATCGGCGCCCAAGGTGCCGGCCTCCTCGGCGCCACCACTGCCGCCAGGTGCAGCACCAGCGCTGCCATCGGGCGGCGCACCACCGATCCCGTCGTATGACGACGACGACGCAGAGTTCAGCGGCAGCGACGAGGACGAGCGGGCCGAGTGGGAGCGGCAGCGGCGGAAGTAGTCCGGAGTTCACGTGCGCGGGAGGAATCGAGGGATCGAGGAATAAATTTGTGCGTATCTGCACATAGAGCAGCTTTGCCATGCAGGTTCTTGTTTCTTGTTTATTGTATATTGTACACTGCAAATTGTCTACTTTGCGCCATTGTCATGTCGACGCTAGAAATCCTCACAGGTCCCGTGCCGTCCTGTCCCATAACACCGGCGTTGTCCCAAGTTTGTATAATCTGTCGAAAATGTAAAGATAAAGACGTAAAAAGAAATCATAAGCTCAAAGACCGCGACGCAATCCCAAGGAAGCTGGTTCAGCAGATTCTCTACTCTATCAGAGTCTATATCGGAGAGTAGAAGTATAGGAAGCCATGATGAGCGTGTAAGATAATAGGTAACAAGTAAGAGATGAAAGAAATATAACCGTAGAGACCATCCCAAAATATTGTAACTGAAAAGCAAAAGGCAAAAGTCAGAAAGCAAAGTGCAAAAAGCAAAAATGAATCAGACCCTCAAGAGGTATTGGTCCCGGGTACTGATTATTGAGTGGAGCGAGCATATGAGAGCGTAAATAGCTTACTCCTCCTCCTCTTCGGTAATGGCGGAGACCATGTCGATCGGGCCGTTGCCGCCATACTTGGCAGTGATCTTTTCCAGCACACCAGCGGCGGCGGCAAAGAAGCCCAGGTACGACTTGCTGGGGGCGAGGACACGGCTCAGGTACTCGGGGTGGAACTGCACACCCACGAAGAAGGGGTGGCTGCGGATCTCAATGACCTCGACGCGCTCGCCCTTGTCGTCCTTGCCGACAAACACAAAGTCGCCATCCTTCTCGATCGTCGCCATCTTGTCGGGAGACACCTCGTAGCGATGACGGTGGCGCTCCTCGATCTCGCCAACATCCTTGCCGTAGAGCGCGCGGAACTTGGACCAGTCAGCCGTGTTGGGCTGGAACACGCAGCGCCGCTTGCCCAGGCGCATCGTGCCGCCCAGCTTCGTGCGGTCGACCTCGGGCATGTACACAATGACCGGGTTCTCGCAGCCGGGGTGCAGCTCCTCGCTGCCAGCACCAGCCAGCTTGCATGCATTGCGAGCGTACTCGACAACCGCAAGCTGCATGCCCAGGCACACACCCAGGAAGGGGACGTTCTTAGTACGTGCCCAGTTGATAGCCTTGACCATGCCCTCGGTGCCGCGGACGCCAAAGCCACCGGGAACAAGGATGCCGTCGGCCGTGCAGACGGCGTGCCACGCCTTGTGGAACTCGGCCGGCGCGGTCTCCTTGGCCTCCTCCTCCAGGTTCGACGCATCGACCCACACCAGGTTCAGCTTCTTCTTGCAGTACATGGCCGCGTGTTCCAGCGACTTGCCCACGCTGATGTAAGCGTCCTCCAGGTTGGTGTACTTGCCCACCAGCGCAATCGACACGGAGTCCAGGTTGCTGCTGTCCTGGGCGCGCGTCAGCGACACCCACTGCTGCCACATGTGCGCACCGTGGTCCAGCATCACCTTGGACGGCGACGGCGTCAGCTGGTCCAGGTCCAGCAGCTGTGTGATGCTCTCACGGAACTTCTGCTGCTTCAGCAGCAGAGGGACGTGGTACGTGCTCGACACGTTGTGCACAGTCAGAACCTGCTTCAGGTCGACCTGGCACATGTTGGCAATCTTCTGCACAACGTGGTCCTCCAGCGGCCGCTCGCAGCGGCACGCAATAATGTCGGGGCTCAGACCAGCACGGCGAACGTCCTCTACGGCACGCTGCGTGGGCTTGGTCTTCTGCTCGCCGTGGGGGCCAGGGGGAATGACAGGCACGTACGAGACGTGGATCTGCATGAAGTTGCCCTTGCCAGCACGGCGGCGGAACTGGCTCAGGGCGTGGATGAACGGCGCACTCTCAATGTCACCGACAGTGCCGCCAAGCTCAACAACACAGACGTCGGGCTTGTTCTGCGACTCGTCGACCGGGATCTGGGCCACACGCTCAATCCAGTCCTGGATGGCGTTGGTCAGGTGGGGGACGACCTGGACAGTCTTGCCCAGGTAGTCGCCACGGCGCTCGCGCTCGATAACCTGCTGGTAGATCTTGCCAGTGGTCAGGTTGTGGTCGCGCGTCAGCGTCGTCAGAAGGTACCGCTCGTAGTGGCCAATGTCGAGGTCCATCTCGCCACCGTCGTCCGTCACGTACACCTCACCGTGCTCGGTGGGGGCCATGGTGCCGGCATCGATGTTCATGTAGGGGTCGATCTTGATGCTCGTCACAGTCAGGCCCATGCTCTTCAGCAGCAGGCCCGTGCTGGAGGCAATGATGCCCTTTCCAACGCCGGAGATGACGCCTGGGAGTGCGGTTAGACTGTGATCTTTCTGACTTTTGGCATTGGGTGCTGGTGTGCCGGGGTGGCTCGCAACTACATGGCCCTCGCTAGGCCAGCAGTCTGCCTCTTCTCTAGGACCGACCGAGCTCCCAACGAGGCTCTAGCCAGCGTCCTAGCCAGCTCTTTCATCTTCTTCCTCTTGGGTCGTCCTCTTGGGTCGTCGTCGTCGTCTCGCGTACCCATGTCCTCCGTTCTTCTTCTGTTTTTTCCTGTCTTCTTTGCCGCCCGGTCACCCGTCCCTGCTGTTACTCACCTCCCGAAACCAGCACGTACTTCATCTTGACGGTGGTTTCTCGTTGTTGGGTAAGAAGAGAGGGCGGAAGAGGGTCTGCGTTGAAGTTGAGATTAAGACGTTGCGTGTCGATGGTCGTATATAGTTGATAGGTATAGGATCGCGGCGCCTCTCTCTCTTACACGCTTATTGCTGATTTGGGGGGAAGACTCGAAATGTAGGGGTGCTGGTCAAGCGTGCAGAGAGGGGGAGGAAAAAAAGAAGGAAAAAAGAAGGAGAGAAAGAGGAGCGAGAAAAAAAGTTCAGAGGGACTAAAGTCTATTTTTTTTCGATGCAAGCAAACTGGCGGGCGGAGAAAAAAAATGTAGACCGCCCCGCCAAAAAGAAAGAACAAAAAAAAGAACAAAAAAGAGGCGAAAAGGCAGAAAAGGCAGAAAAGGCAGGAAGGCAGAAAATGTGACTAATAGCGACTAGACGCGACTTGGGCCAGGCGGTGAAGCTTTGGAATAGGAAAGAGCAGGGCGCAAGGGCGGGCGAGACAAAGGGCGATGACGCGCTAAATTGGCAGCAGGGCGTTCCGATATTGGTACAGTAGGACCCCTCCATTGCTCTTTCCTTGTGATAATTACTTTGGACGGCTTTCGATCACCACTCCAACACCGTACCTTCCTATTTGAGTACTGGAGCATAGTCAAAGCAGCTTCAGACACGGCTTATGTAAACAATTGCACATCCTCCAATCTATCATCCTCCTATCGCATGTAGTGCTGCTGGCTATATCCTCCTGTTGCTGTGTGGTGTTGCTAGATATATCCTCCTGTTGTTGTGTAGAGTTGCTGGATCTATCCTCGTATCGCCGTGTGGTGTTGCTGAGATTCAGCCATTGGCGTGCCCAGCATCCTAGATAAGCATTCACGCGACCGTGATCGCGAATCTAGCTCGAGACGCGTTGATACGCCTGATTGGCCTCCTTGTCTAAGCTGATATTATATTACCTCGTTTATCAACTTGCTCGCCTAGTCATCGGTAGCGCGGGTGCCTGCTCGCGCGTCCTGGACCAAGATAACGAGGACCGCAGATGAGTCGCTTGGTTGACGTGGTGGTTGTATGGCATGTGTTGTCACGCGGCGGTTTTGATTTAACTTCTTTTATATTCGGATCTAGGTTGTAATTTGGTCTCGAGTCCCAGCAGCAGACAACACGGGGAGCTCAAGTAAATACTCAGGTTTTGTAATTAGCAGTAGCAGAGACAAAAACAAAACAGAAACAAGAAAACAGAGATGGAAGCAGAAACAGAAAAGAGCAAGACAACGAACGCCGATGTTGTATGAACGCAATGAATACAAAACTGGACAGAAAGAAAAGGAAAGCTGAAGAAGAATGAGCGGACAAAATTATGACAATGTTAGGACGAGGCGAGAAAGACGGCCAAGGCCGCGACGACGACGGGGAGGTGCGAAGACGGAGCTGCGTTCCGATGCTGTGTATTCCAAAATTGGGCCGCCAGCCCGTTTCGTCCCGACTCGGCCCCGTCGCCGCGCCGCCTGTCGTCTTTCGCGCCGCCCGATTTCGTAGATTAATCATGCAGATCATGAATGCATGGCACATTCAAAAAGAGTGTGTGCATGTGCGGGTGTTTGTTGGATAGTATGTGATGACGGGGGGTAGGGTAAGACGGATGACAGGGACAACAAAAAAGGTAATGAGACAAGAACGGTAACAAGAGGTACGCAAAATTGTAGTAGCAGAACAAATATAGGAGGACAAAGATAAGGGGCAAGAATATGACAAGTGAAGAAGAAGAGATATATAAGAAAAAAGGCGTGGGTATGCGAAAGCGTGTCTAGGCAAGCAGGTAGACAGCGCCGAATAAGAAGATGGTAGAAACGGAAAACAGGAAACTGGAAACTGAAAAACGAAATGCAAAATGCAAATATGCAGAAACGACCGCCAAAAAGCGCTCTCTATAGCCCAGCAGTATTTTTCATACAACGCCCAGAGGGTAAGGTAAAAACAACATGCAAAGCGTGACAAGCCGGAAGAACGAGCTGCACCCATTGCACCACAGGAAAAAACACACAAAGATGTGTTTTTGCTTTCTTCTAATTTTTGCTCTTAGCGGAAATCATCGAAAGCCCACGCAGGCGGCCGTGCATGAACCGCCCCGTGCTGTGGCTACCCACATCCTGGCTGTGTCTGGCAGACTCGTGCGGCTGCCCTGTGGAGTGCGACGACTCGAGTCTCGACAGCCGGGCCGCGCTCGTGAAGTCGTTATTTGCCTCGAAACTTGGCCGGACGCGGTCCATGGACGCGCGCACCCGATCGTAGGACGGCCGCGCCCGGTCAATCGATGGCCGGCCGCGGGCTGGTGCATAGTCGCTCGATGTGACCGCCATGCCAATGTTGCTCTCGTCGACAGAGTACTGGTTGTGGCCGCCATGGGTGTAGTTGGTGCCATCGCTGCCGTTCTGTGTGCGGGTGTTGTGGGTCGCAACCGATGGCGGGTAGATCGGTCGGCGGTCCTCGTCGACGCTTGCGAACTGCATGTGCGAGCTGTGCTTCTTGCCCTTGCGCGAGCCGTCCGACGAGCCGCCCGCCGAGCCCTTTCCTTCGAGATCTCTCTCGGCATCTTCGGCCGTGAGCTCGCCCGGGTGGCCCTCCTTGTCGTATCCCTTGAACTTGCCCTGCTGGACCTGCTCGCGGATGATATCGACATCGTAAGGGAAGTACACCTTCTGCAGCGCCTTGATAGCGTAGCGGGGGAAGATGCACATGACGGGAACGACACAGTACACAGCCCAGAAACTAGCCTGGCCGTAGATAACAGGCGCGGTGTGGTAGAAGTAGTCCGAGTAGGTTGATGAGGCATAGGCACCAGTCCACAGGAAAACAAACAGGAAACTGAGCACCACGAACAGAACCATCAGCCAGTCCCATCTGTACGTATTGATGAGCATGTACAGGTTGATCGTGAGGACAGTCGGGTGGGCAATGTACGCTCCGAGACGGAGACGGTCATCGACGGACAAGCCGTTGCCAGCAGCCGTTGTGGAGCGGACCATGGTCAGGTATGGGACGAAGAAGCAGATGACCGACTGGTACAGACCGTCGAGCATGTAGAACCAGAACTTCTTCTGCGTCCACTCCAGACGCTCAATACCACGACGGTACAGCTGCGGGACAGCGAGAGACACGTTATCGGGAACATCCTGGTCCAGAACTCCCATAAGAATAACCGGCACCGAGGTGAAGAACAAGTTGAAGGCCAGAATGTACGTGTAGTCGAACACGTAGGTCATGTCGTAGTTGCAGAAGATCTGGAACCAGAAAATGGCAAACACCCAGATGATGTTCTTGTAGAAGAAGTTGGCAATGCTCTCGGCCATGCGGCGGTACGACCAGCGGCCGTGGACGAGCACAAGGCGGCACAGGAAGCGGAACTGGCCAATGGCGTAGTCGGAAGACATCGCTGCCTGGCGACCCTCGACACCAGCAATACCGACACCGACGTCGGCCTCCTGGATCATGGCAACATCGTTGGCGCCGTCACCGATAGACAGAGTCATGACGTCCAGACCGTTCTTGACGAGGCCACACACAGCTGCTTTTTGGGCAGGGCTGACACGACAGCACAGAACAGACCTGCACTGCTTGCCGAGAAGCAAGAACTTGGTCTTGAGACGATCATGCAGGGCAAAACGAAGCGTGTAGCCGTCGATGACGACGGCGTGTGTCGGTGCCGGGGGTTCGTGGCTGAGACGGGCAGCCTTGAGATCGGCATCGTCGCCCCGGAGGCCAAACACGCGGAGGTGCTGGTCCAACTGTGCCTCCATCTCGCTCAGATACTCCTCCTCGGAAGTGTTGTCGGCCTTGTCTTCGTCCAGTTTCAGTGTGATCAGTTCCATGTCGTTGTTCAGCAGGTTGCAGGAGAAGGCAATGTTGATGGCAGTCTCGTTCTTGTCGCCGGTCAAGACCCAGAGCTTGATACCGGCTTCGGCCAGGAGGGCAATCGTCTCGGGAACACCGTCTTGCAGACGATCCTCGATAGCAGTGCCACCGATCAGAGTGAGGTCGAGCTCGATGAGCTCGGCTGCGGCCTCCATCTTCTCCTCGCGCTGATCGACAGCGGTGGCAGCGGCGTCGTGGATCTTGCGCCAGTCGGCGTACTCGTCCTCGGTAAGGACACGCTGTGCGATACACAGGGTACGGAGACCTTCACGGGCAAACATCTCGAGGTGCTCGGCCGTCTTCTGGCGCAGCTCGGCTTGCTCGCCACGCTTGAGGCGCTGGTAGATAATGCTGTCGGCACCCTTGCAGAACAGGACAATCTGGTTGTCGGGCATTCTCACAATGGCACTCATACGCTTGCGGCTGGAGTTGAACTCGATCGTAGTCAGAACATCGTAGTGGCGATCCTGGCCCATGACGTTGAGGTTGATACCCTTGTCGGTGTTGCCCAGAACAGTGAAGCCCATGTCGCGGGCCGTGGCAACAAGAGCAGCCTCGTCGGGGGACTGGGCCTTGAAGATAAGCCGGGGAGGGTCGCCAGGAACAATCTCAGACAGGACCGTGTGGCACAGCGCAAGGGCGAGCATGAAGCGCTCGTTGGAAGCCTGCTGCTCTTCCAGGTTCTCGATTTCCTCGTTGTCGGTAGGAATGCCAGCGAGGTGGTCAACAAAGTCGGGGGCAATAAAAGTCATCTCGTCGTCGTGCAGGTATTGGTTGTCGTGAATTCTGCGCAGACCCTCCAGGGTCTTCACCTTGTCCGCAGCAATCTGCTCATTGGCTTCACGAGCTTCCTTGACGACATCGAAACCAAGACGCTTGCGCATACCAGCCAGGGCTTCCGTGTAGGCCTCGCCATATGCAACACCGTTGATAGTTGCCTTTTTGAACTCCATCACGTTCTGTGTCAAAGTACCGGTTTTGTCGGAGAAGATGTACTCGATCTGGCCGACATCATCGGAGATGTTCCAGGATTTAGGAATGCAGGGCTGGTCGGTCTTGTCGTAGTACATCTCGACATCGCTGTAAATGAAGATGGCCTGGAGAGTGCGGACAATCTCGACTGTGATATAGAGAGAGATGGGCACCAAGTTCTGGAACAGAATGACGGCCGCCCAGAAGGTGATGAAGCCAGCCAGCGGCGCGGTACTGCCAAAGGGGCCTGCCTCATAGTAGCTGGACGATGCATCGGTCTTGGCCCAGGAGACGCCGTTGACGATGGCGGCGATCAGGCACATGACAAACAGGACGACGAAGTTGCAGATGACGTTGAAGTTGAGCTCGCGAGCAATGCGGGCACGCTTGCTAGGAGTGCCACCGGCATTCATCATGATCTTCGTGTCGTTACCCGTGAAGAGCACGATGCCAAGGGCCCACTCGGTGTTGCGAAGGTTGCAGCCACGCAGGAGCATGTTGTCAATGGTGATAGGTTCGGACATGTCGCGGGGCGCACCAGTCGGGTCGTTCTCAAAGGACTGGGTCCACTTGAGCGCACCGTTGTACTTGTACAGGTTGGCTTGCGGGGGCTCGCTGTCGACGACGAACTGGGCACGCTCGCAGTCGCGAGCATGCTTCAGGCCACGGCCACAGCGCAGGGACTGGCGGAACTTGAGGTTGGTCTCACCATCCAAGTTCTTTGTCTCGATGTAGCATGCACCGTCGGGGTCGGACGTGGCGAGCACAACGATATCGGCGGGGAGTTCCTCGTCGTTGAAGATACGAACAAAATCACCAACCTGGAGATCCTTCCAGTGGCCGCGGTGGAAGCGGGCCTTGCCAGCGGGGAGCATATCATGGTTGATGACGTCGGGCTTGACCTTGAACAAATCGAACCGCTCTTCGGTAGCAGGGTTGAAAGAGAAGGCGGAAGTAGGACGGGCATTCGGCTGGTTGGCTTGGGCGACAGTGAGCATGTCCTGCATCTGGGGCGGGGCTTGGCGCGGAGACGGCACGGGTGTCATCTGGATGTCCTCGCGAGCCGAGGTGAACGAGGTGCGGTCGCTGTAGGGGGACAGCATGGATTCGCGGTGGGTGCGGCGGGTCTCGAGGGAAGCACGGGGGTCGTTCTCATAAGCGTCGGCATCGCCGGCCTTCTCCTTGCCCTTGCCATCCTTCTTCCAGAGGCCCTGGATCAGGTGCCAGAAAGTAGAAATGAAGCGGGTGGTGGCCTTCTTGAAACGGCGCCACATGGAGACGTTGTCCTGGACGACATTGACGTTCTGCCAGTCCAGCAGGCGGTAAACAGGAGAGTTGTTGAGCGTCTTGTCGGAGCGCGTCCGGCGGGCATCCTCGATAGCATCACGGGCGGCCGTGATGATGACAATGGCAATCAGTGGAACAGCGTTCAGACCGGGGTTCTCGACACCGAAGATGGAGAAGAACTAGATGGAATGTTGTCAGCAAATAGAAGCGAGGGGAAACAGAAAGCGAATAGAACGACGCCGTGTCAGACAAGAGGGACCTACAGCAAGAATAACGAGGAACAAGAAGAAGATGTTGGCAATGTTCTGGAACTGGAAGTACAAGTTCTTGGGGATGAAGGACAGGGGTGTGTACTTGGCGGTCCGGATCTTGTTGCGCGCGTACGACTGAGTGGGCATGCCATTCTCGTCTTTTGCGTCGTCGGGGAGCGGCAGATTGAAGTAGATTGTGCGCGGGCCGGGGCCATCGGTCTCGGCGTCGCTTTCTTCCTCCTCCTCGATGTCATCCTCGCCATCGGCGCGGAGGGACTCGGAGCCGGCGGAAGCGCGCTTCTTCTCGTTGGCGAGGCTCTTGTTGTGGGCACGGCCCATGATGGACAAGCGCTTCTTATTGCTGCTCTTGACGGTCATCTTACGAGTCGCCCAGCGCGAGCGCTTTGTTTTTGAAGTGCCTCCGGCGCCTCCGCGTTTCGGCGCGGCGGTTGCTGGGGGATGGGGTAGGTTGTCCGCAATGGTAATACCGTTGCTGTGTCTGCTAGGGCCAGCAGGCACAGCGTCGGAAGCCTCTGCGGCTTCTTCGGGGATGATGCCGGGCACACCATGGTTGTGGGATGGCAGTCCAGCGCCGGCAGGCGTTTCGTCACTCGGGTTCATCATGGTTGCGACGATTCGAGGGTGCCGGCAGCGGTAAAAGTAAAGTAGTAGTCGGGGTCAGAGAGTAGATGATGCCACGAGGGCATATCCTAGGGGAGCAGCACTCAAAGCTTAACTGGTATGGAATCGACGGGTGCGATGCGGATATTCTGTCTGGCTGGGGAGGTTGGTTGTCAAGCCGTGTCCCTTTGGGCAAGGGGGAGGGCGGGCTGTATATGTCCCTCCTCCAACGGCAAGTAAAAAAGGTCGACTATCGAGGACCGAGAGGAAGCATGAAATCAACAGTCGAGAGGAGGTGGCAGTTGATTTGACGGTTGTGCTGGTGAACCGGTGGGCAATTGGCGCACAGATCGCAAAAAGACAGCCAATGTCGTCGGTATGTCGGTGGGAAAAAGGGGGCCAGAGCAGCGGGTGTACGAGACGAACGGTCTGTGATCGGGAGTTCCGGAAAGTCTCTCGGTTCGGCGAGACAGAACACAAAGGATGGATAGAGAAAGAAGAAAACGAAAGGAAGACCGTCCACGTCTGAATGTCGAGGTTTGGCGATGCGGCTGAGGGAGAAAGGGGGGGATGGTTGAAAAGATAGACGCGGTCTGCCAGGAAAGATCGTAGTTCGGCGTCGGGGCGACCTCTTCTTTTTTCTGGAGCTGGAAAATAGAGACCAGGTCTACTATACTAGTACACAGTAGTAGACTCCAAAGTCCAGGTGGGCGCTCGTGTTTTGGGGGAGAGACGGGGCGAAGAACGGACACGAAATAGCCCGCCAAGGCTAAGGGGGAAAAGCGGACCCTGAAGAAAAAGGAATGGGCGAGAGATACAGGGCCTGAGTGAGCACAGGGCCGCCCAAACAAGGGAGCAGGCGAGAAATGCAGAAGAAAGCCAGAGGCGCACGCGGGAGAGCGAGAGGGATGAGCATGCAAATGCAGCGAAAAAGGAGGTTGACGATGGCAAGATGGTAGATGCCGCGCCGCGATGTCGAGATAGGCAGCAGCAGGAATACAGGAAGGAATACAGAATACCGAAATACAGAAAACGGCAGGAGCGAAAACGGAAAGAGCGACCGCAGGCTCTGAGGGGACAATGAAGAGTCCGTCTATCCGAGCACGAGGTAATAGCGAGTGCACGGGGCAATACAGCGAGCGAGTGAGACTGCGATAAGATATCTCACAACGGGCAGGAAACCAGCAATGGACCAAGCGAGCGAGAGACCGTACTTGGGAATTGATGGGTTTGGGTTTGGAGACTAGTCTGCGTCCACCAATATCGGATGGCCCGGGGCAGCAAGGGAATACGGAGAAGGAGCAGGAAGTATCTCGGTACAGTGGGCACACGGCGTAAGAAACAGCTTCTCAAACAGCGGAAGGCGCGCCCCAGCACGGTTGGAGGCATTACAGGGCACATTTGGTGAATATAGCGCGAGTCTTGTTGTCCGAAGAGGGAAGGCGCGGGTGGTGCAGGCAAAGTACCGCCAGGTACCGTATGCGGGTGGACGCGTACAAGCCATGCGCGGACTTAAGCTGACGTGACCCGAAGCTACTTTCTTGGTCAGCAGCCATGCACAGTCGCCGCTCAGCCTCGCTGCGGGCAGGCATCGTAAACAGCGATTGGGCAGCATGGACGGAAATACTGGGAACCTGCCAGATCAAGATTAGCTAAGAGACAAGGCGAGGAAAGTCTGTCCATGAGATGAGATGAGCTGCTCCGCGGCGACGGAGTATGAGTGATATCGGCATTATATGTCAGCGATATGCGTTGGATAGCGCTGGATGACATTTGGGAAACGGCAAAGGCAATCCAGCACGTGTAGCCTGCGATGCAGCTATCTCGCAGCACAATACTAGACAAAGACACAGGCACCCTACTATTCTAAGACATCAGCAAGCAAGAACACACCGGATGGCAAGACACAAGGGGGCAGTGCGGTAAGAACAGATGGGAAGAAACATAGAGGCTGCAAAGGGGCACCTTGTCAGCGTGAGGCTCGAAATAGAATCTTATCTCACAGGCATCGTGCCCTGTCAGCTTGCGTGGACAGAGCAACCCAGAGCAAAACGGAGCACTTGCAGCTGTGGTCTACATGTGAAATGGCCATCAACGTCGACGCGCCTCCCTCAACTTCTGCCCGTTTTTACACATACGCATGGCTGTCCAAGCATGTCGTTCTCGCGACAGAGCGGATTGTAAGATACTCCGTAATAAAGACAGATCGTACGTGGGTTCAAGTGGGCTTTCTCTCCGCCGCTAACGCACTGACTGGCCGTTGACATGCTCGTGCAGTACGACGTCTCGACGTAATTACACACAAGCTTGAATCCGCTCGTCTCCGTTTCTTCCAATGCCGCTCAGCGCGAGATGCGAAATACAGAATGCCCAAAAGGGAAGGCGTGCCAGCAGCGTGCTGTGTAATACGGCGACAAAAGTATCTTACTACAGTCTGAATCCCAGTTTCTGTCCATACGAATACTGCAAAATACAACAGACCTCGGGCCCGTAATAGGTTTAAATATGGTTTCTCACAGTCGCGGGTTTTGTAAGATAAGATATGATACGCGCAGACATCGTTTGATGCCAGGCCAGGGCACAGGCGTAAACGGTGGAACAGGTGTAGACGGTAGAACAGGGAAGACGGTGGGACAGGCGAAACGGTGGGACAGCGAAGATGATGCTGCCGCTTATCCCTCCTTTCGCTCACCATAAACCGGTCAGTCTGCGACATGCGGAAGGAATGCAGATTGCGCCTTCCGCGGATCCCTCTGCTAGTAAACTACTCCATAGTAGATGTCAATGACAGGCAGGAGCCCATCACTCAAAAGCACACGAAGAAGGAAGTTTGAAGGAAGGAGCCACCTCACGATGCGCTCACTAAGCACTCGAGCAGCAGTCGGCTTGCACATCTTATTCTCGAATAAGACAAAACGGAGCCCCATCGCCCATCGCCCTCTCCTCTCCCCTGAAACGGGCGAGGGAGCATTTTGACGCACGTCCGCTGCGGGCACCCTCGCACGCGCCAGCGCCGAAGAGACGACACATTGTCCAAAACACGGCCGAACCCCTTTCTCACGACTGCGTTCTCGGGACTTTTGCTAGCACCTTGGTCATCTCACTCCGCTTGTCTCATCCGTCATCACAAAGGTAAGCCAGAGTCTTCAATCATATGGGAATCTCTCCGAACGTCTTCTCCTCATCAGAACGAGGTGCCCCAGCTTCGGCCGATGTTGTCAACGATGGAAGGATCGCTTTGTGCCTGCCGTTTTGTTCTCCCTTCTTTCTTTCTTTCTTTCTTTCTTTTTTTCTTTTTTTCTTTTTTTCTTTTTTTTCTTTTTTTCTTTTTTTCTTTTTTTCTTTTTTCTTTTTTCTTTTTTCTTTTCTTTTTCTTTTTCTTTTTTCACCCTCTATCCTGATGTTTTCTTCTTTATTCGTCTTGCTTATTCGGCTTGGGCATTACGTCGTCTTTGGACATTTTCAACTTCTAAATTTAAAAGGTGCATTACTCCTGTCGCCTGCCATTAATTACCGTTGTTCCTCACGTTATGCTCGGTCTTTACAACGCTCTATCACCGTCTCCGTCGCCATGCTTATGCTTATGCTTATGCTATCTGCTGTGTCGTCATGCCTTGCAGTTTATGGCAGCTCGTTTGTTCTTCTTTCCTTTCTTCTCCGTTCTTCCATCCTTCCATCCTTCCATGAGCCCCGTGCGCATCACGACGTTGCTTTGGTATATTGGTATTGGGTTTGGTATATCGAGTGCCAGCTTCCGACCATGCCGCCGCCATGTTACTGTGCTTTCTTTCCGTGCTTCTTCAACACCAGTGCCAGCCTGCATCGTATTCTTATTTTTTTCGGATTCTGCATCGGCCTCGACGGTGGACCATGTCTGCAACCCGTAATTACAGCCAAGCATTTTATTGGCAATATAATTTCTTCGGTTTTGGCAAGCGGGGCTTGCACTCTATGAATTCGCGTTGGTTTTACGGAGCAGCATCCCATCAGTATCACTCATCACGGATGCAATTGGCACAGCCCACTTCTCTAAAACTAAAAACAGACGCCGGCCAAGCAAAAGCCTAGACGCTCATCAGCGTTACAAGCTCTCCGTCAGTCTTCTGGAAGCATATGAGAAGCTAAATAGAAAGCAGCAGTCCCCGCATGAACCGGTGTTCGCAATGCCCGGAACTGTCCGAGAACCCGTCTGTCGTGTAAATGTGCCCGTCGGCCAGGCTGCTCAGCTAACTCGATGAACTGGTTCACTCAAGAAACGGTCAAACGAGCCAGTGGTACGGCGTTGCTTCATTTTGGGGTTTTGAGGGCTCACAAAATGATACGGGATACGAAACTACGGAGTACGAGGCATTAGAGTCTGTGCAATGGGATATCCTATTCCGGGTTGACAGCCGCACATGGCGGGATCTGCGGATCGGGGCGGGGGCAGTACAAGTACGATAACTTTAAAGTCGTCGAAAGACAGGTGAGGCACGAGTGGAATAAGAAATTGCAAGACACGCTGAAGCATAGGGTGTCACTTGTAAACAAGCAGTGCGCGTGTGCGTGTACGTGTCCAGGATGCGCTCACGCACTTGGCACCTCTGATAATCACAAAATAAAGGCAAGCCGGGTCATAGAATGTTCAGACCGCAGTATTCAAGGCTCCCCATAAGCCCAGCCATTTAGACATTAAACAGATGCATCCAACTAAAACCGTCGAAACAAGGGACACTTACCAACAGACTGTTGGACGCTGGCCTCTCTTTATACATCCCAGGTGTGGCTGCTTCTGTACTCCGTAGCGGTCTCATCTCTGTCCATCCGTCCAGCGGTCACACACAGACGTTCGCATGTTCATAAAGTGTATGCATGTAGTACTTGAATCTGTGAGATACATGTAGGATACATCTCACCAGGTTGCATGATAAGCTTATAGTAAGACGGCGTCAGATGGCCGGCCAGCCGAATGCCTTTCCTTTGTTTCACGGGGTGCAGGTCTGGCCTTTACATATGGCCTTTACGTCTACGCTGACGCTTGCAGTATCCTGTCTACTCGCCATCCCATCATAACACGGTTGCTTATATGCGAGACACGCTGTACCCGGTCCAGCCGAGTAGCCATTCATGCGCAGCAAGGTCTCAGAGGCTAGGTGGTACGGATTTGATACGGATGCACATTCTCTTGTAATATATATGCTTAAAGGCTCAGTCCAAGCCACGAGGCCGCTCGCATTCCCTGCTCGATTGCCCGTCGGTCTGTATGATTATGCATCAAAAATGCTTGGCTTATCAGAGATACTTCGTAAGTTCGGTCTTTCACGAACCCCGGCTCTTGCCGTACATAACGCAAGAGGTGCTCTTACGTTACCATCTCGCTGGCATTGCATTGCAGCTCCGCATCCCATACGACGATCATGTAGATGGCTCGGTCTAGGCAGTTCAATCGTGTCGGATGTGCTGGGGGTCGCTGTCGAGGGTGTGCTAGGGATTCCGTTTCATCAGTCGAGCACCACACAATTACTGAGCGCTTCAGGATTTACATGAGCCGCCGTGTTTTGCCACAAGGCAGCTCCTCGTATGGCTTATGGATTCTATATTTCCAGGTCAGAGGCCTGCCTAGGTTAATATATTTGCAGCCTATCAACGAAACCCTGCTATGATCACAGTTCTACAGCGACTGGCGCTGCCCTACACCATCTTCCGTTGATCATCTTTGTCTCCCTTGCCTATCCATGCGAATAAGTGTATATCTTGAATGCTGCTGTATATGTCACTTCTTGTGCCTCTACCTATCTCTGTTTTGTTGTCTAGAAGCATGTTCTCTTTCTGTCCTCGAGGAGATACATACTTCACTTGTAGTTGGTAGGGTTTGCATGTATGGATTTGATGTCGTTGCTACGGAGCCACTATTTCGTAAAACATACAGAAACGTCTGTTTATATTGTAGTCAAATGTGAACAAGGTAGTACCTATTAGAGCATGTTTACATTCTTATATATAGAGCACCTATATTATTTGCTAGAACATAATAGTTAATGTGTTTATGGTATTCCTATCAAGTAATTGTGAATAGTAAATGGGCGGTTTTTTTATATTCCTGTTCATATGTTGTAAATGTTGTAAAATAACAATGTTTTTATGCATTAAATAAACAAATAATAACAAAGCCAAAACAAATAAAGCCTGGCTAAAAGTGAAATTCAAAGCAAATAATATACAAATCAGAGAGTAATCTGTACTTGATCAAGTGCTTATCAACATACCACCATCAAAAAGGTGGCAAGGCTGTGGTTAATAGAAGTTCAAAAAACACCATATTACGTAAGTGGGCGTCTGTCGCTATTGACTGGCTGACATCACTATCAATTTACCCCTTATGCGTTCGGGCGCGCGCCTTGTAAACACGCGACGTGCGCCCGGGCAATTAGCGCCCCGCCAAAAAGTGAAGGGAAGGCGACCGACTACGTACCACCAGCTCAAGCCCAAAAGACATCAAGACGTGAACATACCTGACCAATACACGATCGACCCCCCCCAGACCACGACAACACCGTTTGATACACAGAAACAAAACCTCGCGTGCCCACACCGTCTCCGTCAACCAAAGACCGCACCCAACCCGGCCCTTCATCTCACAGTCATAGCGGTTGACGTCTGGCCCCAGATCGCAGCCAAGCACGGTGCCCACGCGACGACCAGGAGAAGGCGACGCCGCGGCGTAGATACCACCAAGTATCAAGCCTGCCCTAGCCGACGCCAACATCAACGGCTTCGTCATTAGCTAGACACAACGGCCTAGCCCTGCGGCCTGGGCAGTGCCAGTTCACCCTGCACCCATGGCTAAGAGCTCCTCACATGGGAAAGCCACAGCCTCCCGTCAAGCCTCAGCAGAGTCCCCCAATATCATCAATGATACAGCATACGGATCGACAATTATATCATCATCACCCTCACCGCCCATAAGAAGCGTCATCGTTGTCGCATCGTCGACACCAGCCCGGGGTAGCAAGAACTCACCCGTGACAGTTGCTAGCTCACGAAGCTCAGTCGACTCGTTCCCGGCGCTGCCCCCTTTCACAAAGGCGACCGAGGTAGACATGGTGGTGCTGTCGCCGATACCAAAGGTAGAGCTGAATGCCGGCCCCCCGGCACAATCCTCAGCACATCGGCAATCGCTTGTCATCCAGGACTCGGACGAGGAGAATTGCGGCAACATGGGTAGTGACTCTGATTCCGACTCCTTCCCAGACCTTGCCAGGTTTGTGCCATTGTTCCGGGGTAGCCAGGGGTCTGCTTTGAAGACGGAAGCGCCGTCCTCCAGCAACTCCCGCGCCGGCACACCGCCGCTGACAAAGCGCCGGGCGAACACGCTATTGACTTCCCCGCTGCCCCTGCGACGGGCAAAGCAGGCTCGTGTGTCCAGACAGCCCGACCCCCCGAAACACAAGTTCGACATGAAGGCGCTCATGCGACATGCCCACCAGGAGGATGCCACCGAGGCTGCTGCCCGGCGCGTGACAGAGGTGCTGGCCGAGAGCGAGAAGCAGATGATCGCGGCGAAGGAGGACAGAAAGCGGACCACTGAAAAGCTGCAGCTGCTGGAGAGCTTTATCGACGACGGCGCGGATGATGCCCTGAGCGGGCATGGAAAGCCGAAAAGCAAGGGCGATGCAAGCGAGGGCGCAGCGTCGTTCAACAAGGACAGGCTCAAGAAGGCGTTTGACCGCGCCGAGGTCGGTGCTGTATCCGAGTCGTGGTACTTTTTCAAAGAGTATTTCGTTCCGTCACCAATCAAGCGTCGACAGTTCCCGCAGAAAGCAGCAGCACCGGGAAGCCGGTGGGAGTTTCTACAGGATGCCACGATGCGCCAGGACTACTTCACGACGGGCATCGTGCGTAGAGCGCTACAGAAAGGCGGCGCCGGCGGAAATGGTGGCGGCGGGATGCTGCCTTCGTCACAAGCTTCGCAGCGCGGATCCAAGGAGACACGACTGCCAGATGATCTTTTTGTTTGGATCCTTAACGAGGCTTTCATGGAGTCTCTACCGAGCCTTCGAGCCGAGTATGCCGCAGTTCTTCAGTGCTGCCCCGACCAGGTCCGGCGCTTCGTAGATGCAGAGCGCCTTGTTTTTCTCTTCCAGAAGCTCGGCCCCCGATGGGAGAGTATCGACCTGTCAACCCGGCTCGAGCTTGTGCCTACAATCCACAGCCCTTACCCTGGGCGCGACTGGGCCCCGCTGCGGTCTCTGCTTCACCTGGTAGCGACTCTGGCCGGCCATCTGAGCCTCGAGACTGTGTCGTGTGCTGTCCAGATCCTCCTACGGCTGGGCGTAGACCGAGTCATTGAGGGAACTCCCGACTTGCTGCAGGAGTACCAGGAAGCCATGCGGAAGCTTGCTGAGCGAGTCCCATTAGCTGACTGGAGTGATTTTGTAAGTAACTCCTTCTCGCTGGCCCTCTCAGCACCTTTCTTTATTTTGTTACTAACGATGTTCAGTGTTGCGATGTGGGAGCATCCCTGCAGAGAAGCATTCAGAAGCCATCACTTCGGTGGCAGGTTCTGGCATGTCTGCCTTTGGACACACAAGCTTGTCACGACTTGCGACGGCGGCTTGCAGCTGTGCTACTGTTTGACGACCCGGAGCGAGCACGGCAGGACCCGCGCTGGCAGCTTGCACAGGGCCTGTCAAAGCTGGTGATCCGTGAAGGCTTCCTGATCACGCAAGACACAAACTATATTGACCTGTCGGCCTTGGTCAATATTCTGGATGCTTATGTCGACGATGGTGGGCGGGATGCCGTCCTCTACCCAGCAGCACCGCTATCCAAAGATAACACGGCTGCTCGTGACTTTGACGCCGACATTGACGAGCTGGCACGACGCCTCAAAGTCATCAGCCGAGGCATCGAGGCAGCCGGCGGCGGTCATATTTCAAGACTAGAAAGCAAGACGGCGCTGGAGCGGGTGCATATCAGACTTACACATACGGCGCGATCAAGGCGGCCCGGCAAGAGGAACATCTTCGGCAAAGGGACAGGTGTTACAAACAGCGCCAGCAGCTCCGTTGCCGGGGATGCGGATGCCAGCATACGGCCAAAGCAGCAGGATATCCGCAGCTTCTTCCTGCACAGGCTGGGCAAGAAAGCCCAACAATAGACATGGAAAGGGCGCTCATATACAGGGGTCAATATTGGAGTTTTTGGTACAGGTTCATGTTTACATGGTTACAGGGCTTCTGTGTACATTTAGCAAGCGTTTGGGACGATGCGCCACTACACGTTGATGGCAACGACAGAAGAAAGAAATTGATTCTGTATTATACAAAATAGATTCAAAGCTATGTCGCATTGATAAAAAAGAGCAATTCTAGTCGGATGAGTGCGAAGCGCCAGCAACGGGTAAAGAAAATGGAATAAAAGATCCCGACTAAACAAGGCAGCTAAACACAGCTCGAGAGAAAGCAAGACCAGGTCATGGCTCTTACCTGCCTCCCCGGGTCTAGGCCACCATTAAAGACAAACGCAAGGTAACGAAACGACGAGACTAAACAACGAAACTGAACAAAACTTGAACGATGCCAAAGCAGATGATATGCAACTCGCCCGTGCGTCCGCTGCACGAGGCCGTCCGGGCTACCCGTCTCCGCTTAGTCGAAGAACTTGCGGTTGACGTTCTTGCCGAACAGCGTCTCCCGCACTGCCGGCAGGGCGTTGTGCTCGACAAGGGCCAGCCGCGCCTCCAGGGTGTTGTCGATCGTGATCTTGCCGTTGCCGCCGACAATCACGGCACCGCCAGCGCTGCCCTCGGGAAGCGCGTTGGCCTCGTCCAGCGTAAGCTCCACAGCCTCGCCGGTTGCCTTCTTGTACTCCTCGGAGGCCGCCTTCAGGGCGTCCTTGGCAGCGGCAGCATCGGCCTTGCGCACGCGGATCTGCAGCTTGGGCTCCTGCATCGCGTAGGCGCCCTCGAGCACGAGCTTGGTCAAGATCTCCTTGTACTTGGCGGGCGACGACGACGCCTCCGAGGCCAGCTTCGAGCGGGCCTCCTCGAACAGGTCGTCGAGCAGCTGCTGGCGCGCCGTCAGGACCTTGAGACGGGTCTTGTTGGCGACGGTCGAGCGCGTGATCTGCTGGGACATGGTGGCCTGCTTGAACTTCTTCTCGTAGGTGGCATCGATGCTGTCGGTCTCCTGGCGCACAAGCTTGGACTTCTCAATGGCAAACTCCTCGTTGGCCTTGATCTCGATCTCGTGGGCCTTCTCGGTAGCCTCCTGCTTGATGAACGCCGTCATCTTGCGGAGCTCCTGACCGACCTGTCATGGTAGAGACGCACGTTAGAAGCTATTCCCGGGCTGCCAAACACGGCAGAATCCGATCCATCAACACAAAGACTCACCTGGTCATCAGACAGAGCGTGAATCTGCGACATCGTGGGCTGAGGGGGCTGCAAGAGACGTAGCGAGGGCTGTTCGGAAATGAGGTTTTTTATCGAAGACGAAGACGGACAATCGTGAAATGCGAGGTCGCTGGTCGTCGGAAACGGAGAACGGCTCGAGGATAGGGCGAGCGATGGAAAGCACCGATGATGGCAGAGGTACGCGGGAGATGTCGATGGATGCTGCGGCGTTCAATTGGAAACGAGACAAATGGTACTGGCGATGGTCTCGGCTTTGTCCTGGAAGTTGTTATCAAATAGCGCTTTGGACGATGTCGACGCCCCCCCACTAGTTAACCAAGCCAGTGAGCCACTGAGCCAACAGGGAGCTAGCCGGTTGCCTGCTCCAACCAGAAGCTATGGGAGTAGAGCTCGGAATGGGCGACGGGTGGATACGTCACATGAAAGCACACGTGAAGACGAACAGCAACTCACGTGGTAACTTCACCGCCTATTATGTTGAGGACGGGCCTGCCCAGTCTGCCAGTCTAGCATTGCCGTCTACTGAGTCTATTACGTAGGCCCCACTGTTTCGGCTCCGTCAGTGAGCTGTCTCAGCTGTTCTCACAGCGCCTTTCACCGCTCGACGGCCCTTGTTGCTCTGTCATCTGCCGCTCCAGTTCATCGACTTCCCTCCCTGTCAGGATAATCCAAGACCGCATCACAAGACAAGCAGACAAGCTACACCAGGCTTTGGCTGGTCTCAGGCCGTAGGACTCAGACGACAACTTGTTATATTATGCCGGTCGCTCTTTCCGTATTGTTATTGCTTGTTTCTGCGGCTTCCTCTCTCGCATTGCACCAGTCGCTCCTGCTAGATTCAGCCACTAAAACCAGCGTCGTTCCTGCCTGGTTTTAGTGAGTAATTTGCCCATATTCGCCTGCGGTCCTTCCATTCCGAGCTCTGTGTCCAGCAGGCACACGGCTGTATTATTACATTCCACCGTTTGATACCCTTCATTCTTTCCTTCCTTCTTCGGCTTGCCGTTCTATTTACACCTACATCATACTTCCTAACAACATCGCCAAAATACAACATCTTAACCTCAACATCTCTTATACGCAACTCTGCGGCGCTGCCCACTGACGAACAACACACAAAGCAAGGCCTACAAGCTTATCCTCAGCTGCTCCCGCTTGTACGATCTCTCGACCTACGTGACCTATTGGGCCAGCCCAAGCCGCCATCAACCACACAGAGCGCGGACGCGGCCACGCGGGATACGAGCCCTCGGTCGCGCGCCTTTACTTCGCCGACCACAACGATATCAAATCGTCTTGCTCGACCGACTCTATCTCTTCCAAATACTTCACAGGCTGACCCGGCGCCACATTCTCACGACCTGCGCTCGCCTTGTGTGACGCTGTCCCCACGACAGCCCCGTCGCTCCCCAGCAGATAGATTGGCCTGAAAACCGACGACAGATACAGCGCAACGGACCTTGTCGACTTCGCTCGCCAAGTCGCTAGATCTGCTTCCTGGCTGTCTGACGACGTTGTACTCGTCCACACGCCCCTTTCTCAATTTCTTTCGTCAGGGCCTCTCTCAACCCTTTCTTCACGTCCGGGCCCCCGTTCCGCTCCACACAGGATCTCTCCACACCACACCGACTTTCTATGATCGCCTGACGAAGGAACCAAATTTGGAAGTCTCGTGCGCGACTCTTCTTCGCCAGATGCCCGTTGCGCAATGGAGACTGGCGCAACAGCTTCCTTAGGCGGGCTCTCCCCGAGCGGGAGTATAGCGGTATGTTGGCTCGTCTCTGACCCCAGACCGTCGGCCGTCGTGCTGCGACCCCGTTCACGTGCTCTTTACTGACCTTGCGTGTTTGCTCCTCTAGCTCGGAATCATTGTCGGCGTCATATCAACGAGTGTACAGAGTCTCGGCCTCACCCTACAGCGAAAATCACACATCCTCGAGGACGAGAAAGCCCCCCATATCGCCCGAAGACCACCACACCTCCGGCGACGATGGCAGCTCGGCATGGCCATGTTTATACTGGCAAATCTTCTCGGTAGCTCTATCCAGATATCGACTCTGCCGCTGCCAGTCCTTTCCACCCTCCAGGCTTCTGGCCTCGTCTTCAACTCTATCTGCGCAAGCTTAATACTGGGCGAACCCTTCACGCGGTGGTCGCTATGGGGCACACTGCTCGTGTGCTCTGGCGCTGTGCTTATTGCCATCTTTGGTGCCATTCCAGCGCCCGCACACGACCTCAATGAGCTGCTCGAGCTGCTTGTCCGACCGCCATTTGTGGCCTGGATGTCTTTACAGGCATTCATTGTGCTTTCGATCGCGATCTCTGTTGAGGTCCTGAGTGTCGTCTTTGCGACGCTGGCACAGACATCCCGCTTCCGGCTCGCCCGCGGTCTTGCTTACGGCATTGTCAGCGGCATTCTGTCTGCACACTCGCTTCTTGTGGCCAAATCGGCCGTTGAGCTGCTTGTGCGCACCATTGTCGACGGCAACAACCAATTCCGCCACTGGCAGGCTTGGGGACTCGTGGTGGTGTTTGTTACGCTGGCTCTCACACAGCTTTATTACTTGCATCGCGGCCTTAAATTGGTTTCGACGTCAGTGCTGTACCCGCTTGTTTTTTGCATATACAACATCATTGCCATCTTGGACGGGCTTATCTACTTCCGGCAAACCGACCTTATTGGGCCGATCCGCGCTTGCTTGATTTCTCTAGGTACCCTTATTTTGTTGTCTGGTGTACTTGCTCTTTCGTGGCGCCTCAGCGATGAGCAGCACCAGCCAGCAGTTGGCCAGTCTTCGCTCGCCCCCGGCCTCGGCATGGTTGATGACACGGAAGGCGAGGATGACGAAGAGGCTCTGCTACTCGGCTCAGATGTTACGATTGCCGACGGAGGCGACGAAGAAAGGCATGCGGAGTGCAATGGTGGAGGCGAGAGGAGCAGTCTATTGCCAAAATCGAAGTTTGTGTCGTCGTACCACACCTTTGGATTCAACTCACCCACAACGGAGAGGGTGGCGACCGATGGCGAGCATGCGGCAACGCCTACGCCCAAGACTCCGACGTCACCTAAAGCGGGACGCAGACAGTCGGGCGTCAACGCCCCCACCACGCCCGGAACTCCTTCACACCCTGTGTCGCGATGGTCTGAGCGAGCTGAGATATGGGACGAGCTCGAAGACCAAGACGACCGAAGACTCAGCTCAGAGGCAGTATCCGCTAAGCGCCACAGCACATTACCAGTCCTGATCAGCGACCAGCCGCACACCCCCCAGTCAGCATGTTTCTCACCTCTGTCTCCCTTCTCGGCCGCTAGGAAAGGCGTGAACACGGGCTCGCCGTCCTTATTGCGGACCTCCCGCGACGACCGTTTCGGCTCGACTGCCGAAGATGCAGAGGCTGAAGCGGAAGCAGTGGCAGCATACCAGCGGTCCTTCCGGCGGCGTCGCAAGACGACTGGGTTTACCGGCTTCCAGGCCCGGCGCATGAACCGGAAGAGCGTGAGCGAGAGTTTTATTGCAGAGGACCCACCGTCTGCTACTTCACCAAGGGGCGCAGAGGCCAGCCGCAGCTCTAGTGGTGGGCTACAAGACGCTCTTGGTGGGTTGTGGCGTATGGGATGGTGGAACAGTGAGAGCCGCGGCGATGGCGGAGCACAAGACCAGCCCACGCAGGAACGGGCTGTTTCGCCAGTCGACCCGCAGCAGCGTCCATCTACTCCAATCTCTGGGTAAGCCGCAACAAGTGCAGCTGACCACGATGCCATCAATCCAGAATGATCATTTTTCTCTGTCCCGGGTATTTTACAAGGAGTATGGCGCTCAGCGCGTTTACTGATATTTCATTTGTCTCATTCTTGCCTTATATGACAGCCTGTATAACAAACACACCTCGCGCATTTGGCGTTGCATTTTCAGCTGTCGAAGTTCAAACTTGTTTTCATATATCGAGTATCAGAAGTGCTGCTGGGAAACAACCTGGTAGCACCTCGCTTTGCTTCCTTCTCCTTGCGCCTCGCTTTTTATATTTTGCTTCCAGCGTTTTTGCGTTATCAGATTTACAGGATACCACCCACCTCGATATAGAACGAGGCACGAATTTATTATGTTGCATAAGTTGAACAGATGATATGTCTAGATGCTGTGACTTGTCACAATTCAAGATGCTAGGTCTGATATGCGTTTTTATGTTTATATTGTATGTTTTTATGTTTGTGATTCTACCGCAGACGCTCACGGAGGTGTAACCGCACCTTTTGATAGAAATACGGTAAATTGGGAATAATGGCTGAAGACACAGGACAGAAGCTAGAAGACGACAAAAGGAGACAGGGAGGCAAGAAAACAAGTGAGCAAATCAAACACAATAGATGAATAAAACGGCCGGTGAGATAGAAGCGAAGTAAGGAAGAGAAAGGGTAAAAGACCGGACCAAGTAAACCAGCTTGCTGAGTTATAATATGTGCCAACGAGAATCGAATCTATAAAAGAAAAAAAAAGATATAAAAAGATAAAAAAGGTGTAGGATATCAGAATATTAGGCCACAGGCACACTTTGCTTCTGCCGCCACCAGCCTGTCCATCCAAGTTGCTGATCCGGGTTGTTTAACTTGAGTTGCGCCCAGGAGGAGGGCCGTCAGAGGGCCGTCTAGAACGTCCGGGTGGCGCCCATCTTCTCGTCAATATACCGGAAGCGCTCGCGCTCCTTGCGGTCCTTGGAGAGGCAGCTGGTGGCAATGACGAGGACACCGGCGATGCCGCACATGCCAAAGACGGCGGTAAAGATGTCGTCGATGAAGACGTTGGCAAAGCTGCTGATGGGCGCAGCGCAGCCGCGCACGAGCGCAGCAGCAGCCGGGCTGGAGCAGGTGGCGTCGGTGACAAAGGCGGGCGAGGTGCTGTTGAAGAAGCCGCAGCACGAGAAGGAGGTCTGCATGAGATCCTGGGTGGCCGAGGTCTGCTGGGACCAGAGGATGGCGAACTGCTCCTTGGTGTTGAGGGTGATGATCCAGAGGTCGAGGCCGATGACGAGGCTGAAGAGGGCGGTGAGCACGATCATGTAGCCGGAGATCTTGAGCCAGCCGCGCGTGGGCATGATGATGGCGGGGATGGTGAAGAGGAAGGTGATAAAGTAGAAGATGGCGTTGACGATGCCTGCCGTCAATGGGAACTTGGAGTAGAGGAGGGTGATGACGGCCTGGGTGCCGGTCGTCGGGGTCTTGTCGAGGATCTGCTGGACAATGACGGAGAAGCCGAGCATGATGGCGCCCATGATGACAAAGAGGATGTCGGCCACGACATAGGCCACGAGAACCTTGTTTGCCATTGTGTCGGAGTGCGGGTTCGGTGATTAGGATTTGTGTTATTTTAGATTTAGATTTTAGATTTGATATTTGATACTGAAGAGTGAAGTAGTCGGGAGAGTCTGTCAGCCCGAGGACCTCGGAGATGTTGTCGAAACCAGTTGACGATGGAGTAAAGAGTGTCGTTGAGAATTAGTGTTGAGAAGCTGCTGATGCGATGTTGACGGCCGGCGTCGAGTCGTGAAAGGAAGGGCACTGTCGGCGGGAGACAGAAGATGCGGTCGAGAAGGAGAACGAGCAGGAGAGAAACGAAGAGAAGAAGCCGACCCGTGATGGAACGGAGATAGCGTGACGGGAGAGAACGAGAGGGAGAGGGAGGAGAGAGGAGAAAAGAAGAATAGAGAGAATGGGCAGTGGGGGGAGACAAGAGAAAAGAGAACAGGAAGAGAGAAAAAGAGAAACGACCAAGAACGAACAAGAGAACCGAAGATGGAATGGTACGGGAGAATCGACACAGATGAAACAGATCCAAGAAAAGATATGACGGCGATGCACAGATAGCACGATGAGAGGGGACTGCCGAGCAGAATTAGATACACACGAGGTACAAGACGCGGCCGTAGCAAGAATTCGTAAACAAGAGGGAAGATATGGGCGAGGTACACGGAAACAATAGCACAGCTAGAAGAAAACAAAGTAAATCCAAAACACAACCGGTGTGGGATGGGAATGTCACAGACAAGTAGAAGTGAAGCCGAAAACGGAGGGTGGTGATGGGTGAGAGAGGAGGAAGAGAACAGAGGAAGACGAGAAGAGAGGTGTGAAGAGAAGAGGTGTGAAGGGAAAAGAGGAGAGGAGAGGAAAAAGGTGTGGTGGATGGCCGAGAGGACGATGGAAAGAAAAAGGAGTGGGACCACGATGGGTGCACGGAGAACAAAACCGAACGTTGGCAGTGCCACTGCTACAGTTACAGCTGCATCACACATGGGTCTATTGATGGCAGGGCGATACGATGGCCTACACTGCAATACGGATATAGCAAGATATGAAGAGGGAGACGCCGCGACACGGGCACGACGCCAGGCATACGCAAGCCTTACGTGAAGCAGCCTCACACAAGCTGAAGCAGAGGCGTGCCCTGACGTGATTCTACAAACACAAATCTATTCTTACCCACGATCTCTGCTTTGCACATTGCATATATCCACCTCGAGGAGACGCTGCAGAAACAGTTTGAGAGGAGAAGAAGGGGGAGGGGGGGGTTGACGATGGGATGTGCCGGAGAGGTGGTGGCCTGTCCCTGGGCCACGAGCAAGACTGAGCATGGGCGGGGGGCAGGCACAAGAGAAGAAGTACGAGTAGACGACGGAAAGAAGAAAGAGTACGGAAAAAAGAAGAGAGATTGCGGAAAAAGCCAAGCAAAGTTAAAATACCCACGACGTACTCCGTAGGACAATACGATACACGGGGCTTGTCGTATGTCGTGAACATTAAAATTAAATACAAATTAAACCGAAAAAGCGGCCCGTAGTAGTGGGAAAGGCCGTCATTGGTCTGTTGGTGGTTTCCTGATTGAGAAAGCACCAAATCACAGAGCCGCCCGCTCCTTCGCTCTCAGTGTCCGCATGACAAAGCAGGGCCCTGTATGGCAAGTGTATGGGCTTGTATGGGTTTGTATGGGATTGAGCATACTAAGATACAACAGCGAAGACGAGCAAGGAGAGCACGTATTAAACAGAGACATTGACGGCCATCGACAACCAATTCTGACCTGTCCTGGGGTGGATCTGCGGCAGGCCGTGTTTCAGAATCGGTCGAGAGAGGGTTTTGGCTTGTGTCTAGTGGCTGGACTCGGGTCGCTGGAGCGGCCTCAGAGGCCTGTAATGACCTGTAGCCTGTGTCTTAGCGCTCCCAAGCCTGACTAATCTAGCAGTGTAAGTGGTGGACCCACCAGCTCGAATACGGTGCAATGCCCGCCGCGGGCATCGTGTAATATGCTTAGATACGTAGTCGCACTTGAAGCGACCCACGAGCCGCATGAAACAGGGGGTGAAGAGGCAAAGGGAGATCCAGACACAAAGCTATTGTGAAGTGCAAAGCACGATACTGATTAATCGGCTATCTACCGCCTCTTCCTTCGATTTGATGCATCTCGTCGTTCTGTCTTTGGTCGCTCTTGTTCTACTTGCTTTTCTACGTTGCCTGTCTTGTTGTTGCTCTCTTGCTCTCTTGCTCTCTTGCTCTCTTGCTCTCTTGCTCTCTTGCTCTCTTGCTCTCTTGCTCTCTTGCTCTCTTGCTCTCTTGCTCTCTTGCTCTCTCCTTGTCTTCTCTGGATGCTTTCTTATTACACCCTGCTCAGAACAAACTTTAAGCTCAGACAGGATACAGCCCCCTCAAAGCTTGGCTCACGGCATGATATGCTTGGCTCTTCTCTTGCAAGGACTCCCTGAGCCTCTCTGACCCTCGATCCCAGATATCTATCTTACAAGGTCTCCAGTTCAAGGTCTCGACCGCCTTACCCCTTTCTCCGTCAACGCTAAAATGACTACTCCATACGCTGCTGCGACGACCACTGCGACACGAGCTGTCTTATCCACGGAGGTCCATCCAGTCAGGGGTGCATTTTCTACGGTGTGTACGATGGGCATAAACAAAACTTCTTAAGTGTTTCTTTAGTAAGATACTTCCAAGTGGTATCCCTTTTGCACATGGCTACTATTTGTGCCTCGCCATTCCCGCATGGGGTCGCATTCACCTGCATGCATAGAGCCTCCAGGCCCCTCCTGGCAAAATTAAACTACGACTCTTGGGGAGTTGTGTGGCAGTGTATTGTGCATCGAGGATTGTGGTGATAAAGAGGCAGCAATGCGGCGGAATAACGGCAATAAGCGAGGAGCATGTGTGCTGGACGGCCTATTACGACGATGTCTCTGTTGGGAGTCTTCGTTTCATCGGGCTGCTGCTGCATCGTGAGATACCAGGGGCGGCCTACGTATACCCAGACTGTGGCTTTCTATGCTTCCTACAGCCTTTTATCCGCTACACACGGCATCTCCAGAGAACAGGCCATCTACAGTAGCAGTCATTTCTGTTTCTGTTATGTATGCTCCGTGTGGCTATCCCCTTTGCGACGATAGCGTCATCCAAACGACCGACGACAAACGACTAAAGATAAAACAGAAAAACAAAAGACAAAAATAGCATATCCGTGGAGAATTGTCCAGATGGGAGAGAGGAAACGCGTGAGGCCCCTTTTGATCAACCAAACACAGTACGGAGTCTGTGGTCCGCAAGTGAGCGATCAACGATGGGCAGCCGGCGATCATGAGGCGTAATAATGCCTTTGTTCTATTCTCTTCATTCAAACCAGAGTCGTAATCACTTTCAGTCGTTTTGATTCAGTTTGTTCTGGATAAAGGCTAGCCAAACTATCGAGTCCTGATCTGTAAGCATAGACTCGGCGTTCCGCTCCTGTGCCGTGGGTGCTGTGCTCTCTTTTGGTCGATAAGCGGGAGGATGGAGGAATCTCATACCGTCGAATTCTTCTCTTGGTTCCATGCTTCTTTCTCATCGTCATGTAGTACTGAACATTCAGCAGTCTGTTAATAGCTTAGTCATATTGAACTGCCCCTGGATGAGACTGGATAAGACTAGATGAGACTAGATGAGACTACTCGTAAATGAGACTAAATGAGACTGGATGAGACTGATGATGAGATCGAACTGCTGCCGCCTGCTTGGCTCCAATGACCGGTCCAATGGTCACGACGGCCAGCACTCAATCAATCAACAGTGTTATCAATCAGCTTGCGACATCTTCTTTGTATCTTTTCTTCTGGCGTCTTGCGTCCTGCATCTATCCTGGATCTCAAATGTTCCAATGCAATCCAGACGCTGCCGTTCTCAACCGTTGCTGCTGAACTTGGGAGGGACACTGGAGGCCTCGTGCCTAGGCGCACGCCGTGTCCTTATTCTTAAACACCTGCCAGGCTGCTTCAGCTTGACAAGCCCGTTAGAGCCCTGCCACAGCCCTCCCGAAACCCCTCTCCTTGCATTCTGCTAGGCATCTCGACCTGCCTTTTCGATCTTTGATCCCTGGGATCCTGATCTCGAACATTGGCCTTAGACATCGACCATCGACCATCGATCTATCGACTATCGATCTATACCAGCCGTTGCTGTTCGCATTTGCGCGAAGCTGTGCCATACCCAGCTAGCCAGTGCTGGACTTCCGTGGCCTCTCGTCGTTGATACACTTCTTCTCATTCTAACGCGAGATCCAACGCTCGATCATCACGCATCGCAGCGGCGCACGTGGAAAAGTGTATTAATTCTTCCGTGATGACGCCCTCTAGCAACCCCCCCCCCTTCATACCCTTGACCCTCCCCAGGGGTATCACGTGAGAGGCAGCCACGCTAGTCCAGACCGGGAACAAACGACTGAAGATCACTGCATCCTGTCTTCTCCTAACCGAATAAGATACGTAAGATATATTTACGAGTATTTACATGCTGCGTTTGACAAGCTACCTTGGAGCTTGGCTCTTGGTCCTCATCTGGGAGCGCCTCAAGGTGGCCCTAACGAGCTGACCGTCCCCATATTTCCTGTCTTGCAATATCTCCTGTGCACTCGTGAGGATTCTGGGGGATGGCTTAATTTCTTTTTGCTTTTGGGGCGTTCTGTGCGGTGACACTTTTGCGCTTCGGTCTGACATTGCCTGCGTCTGCTTGCTTTTGCCTGCGTCTGCTGGGCTTCTCTTATTTCTAATGGCCTTTTCTTTTCTTCTTTTCTTGGTTCTCGTTATTTGAATGACTAATACGAAAGCAAACTCGTCTGATCAAATGGCTTAAAGGGTCGTGCCTGCCGTCTGATGCTGCCGTGCGCCTTCCCCTTCTGCTCTCTGCGTCCTGCGCCTTCCGTCTGCCCTGCTCCGTCCGCCTCGTTGTCTGGTCGCTCCTTCCCCTAACGCGCATCCTGCCTCTGGCATATTGTGGGCACCTTCCCAAGTCGCAAGCTAAGCTACCTAGCTGCTATTACTCTACATACAAACGGAGAATTCCACAAAGGAACGGACCGTCGACACACTACTCGCCCTTGTGCCACAGGCGCATCGCAGCCTCACCTATCCCACGACCCGTCACGACCCGTCGCGCATCGTCGCGCATCGTCGACTCGGCCTCATATACGTCATTGGACCCTCCCTTCCCGCGCCGTCGCACAAGCTTCGATTGATTGCGCCCCTTCTTTTCGCTGCATCTCGTCCCATCTCTTGCGTCGCCTGCTCTCGTCCTCGTCCTCGCCGTCCCCCCCCCCCCCCCCCTCGCCGACCTCGTCGATCGTTCTCTATCTCCCCTTTTCCCCCCTCTCTTTCTCCATCTCCCTTTCCCTCTTCCCCTCTCCCTTTCTTCTCTCACACGCATCTATCGCAACCTCGTTTTTTCTACTTCCCCTTATGTCTCGTCCGTCGGCCGCCGCCAGCTCTGCTTCTGCATGATCATGGCCTCGTCATCTTCCGCGCGACCCCAGCGCCTGCTGCGCATCTCAAAGGCCTGCGACTTCTGCCACAAGCGACGCATCAAATGCCAGGACAGCCCCGGCGATGTCGTCTCCCGCTGCCGCAACTGTGCCGAGTTTGACATCCCGTGCACCTATGCGCGTCCGTCGCGTCGTGGCCGTGGCTCTCCTCAGCCGTCACGTCCCTCCTCCTCTTCCGCCTCCGCTGCAACCGGCCCGGGATCCCTGAGCCAATACGGCCTCGGATCCGGCGACCCTGCCGCAAAAGCCGTTATCCGCCATCCACCCTTTCCGTCCTCACACACCACCTCTCACCTGCCGCCACACCATCCCCACTCTTCCACGGCCATCGTATCGCCAACCACCGGACGCGTGACTATTGGCGAGCACACAACCCGCGCCGAGGATGGCGGCCATATTGGCAACGAACGCCTCAGCGCGACCTGGCAAGCCTTTGCCCACACATCAACACCAATACTCAAGCGCCTCGCCGCTGTCTACCATGAAACGGTGTTCCCGATGTAAGCGCGCCTTTACCAATCTCACGAGTGTCTAGAGCTGGGCTAATATCATAGCTTTCCCTTCTTCGACCCAGTACTATTACAGCGCCGCCTCGACATGCTTGAACATGTTAGCAATCGTGCCTTCTTCTGTTCTGTCATGGCCGCCAGCGCATTGGCATCAGCTCGTGCGCGTGATGGCGCGCTGTCATCTCCCACTGGTGGCACTTCAGGCAACGGCAAGCTTGCAGTATCCTCGGCCGTGTCTGCAAACCCAAGCGGCGTCGGCGCAGCAGCCATCGATATGCCGCCCGAGATGTTCTATGCCGCTGCCGAAGAGGCCCTGCCCAAGGATATTTTGCAGTGCCGTGACTTTGACTACTTGCGCGCGCTGGCCCTGCTGAGTATTGCCAGCATCCAAGACGCCAAAATTGCTGTCATGCAAAAGTATATCGGCCACTACTTCACACTGCTGGCTATCAATCAGTGGCACGACGAGGCCAACTGGCCACCCGGCCTACACGCTACCGAGATTGAGGAGCGCCGCCGCTTGTACTGGTCCACGTACACGCTGGACGTCTTTACATCCATCATCTGGGACGGCTGCATACACTTCCAGGAGAGCCATGCCAAGGTCGAGTATCCAACCGGCCTGACGGAGCTGGAGCAAGAGCGCCTGGAACACCGGAAACAACGGCAGCAGCAGCAGCAGCAACGACGGCAGCGACAAGGGGGCCGGCCGTCGTCGTCCTCCAGCGAAGACGAGCCAATGCCAAACGCCCCAGGCTCCTTGTCGCCATCGTGGATGATTGGCTGGAACTTCACGACGGACTTGTATCGTATTCTCGAACACAACCTCAACAAGTTGCGCTCGCGGTCGTCCAAGTTCAACCTACTCGGCGAGACCACGACCCCGGGGTCGTTCCGCGTGTCCAGTCAGGACCGCGTGAACGAGCTTTATTCTTCTCTGCCAGCTGTGTTCAAGCAGATCGAGCCAGCGACAGGCGACCCGGCCCGCGACATCTTCGGCTTCCAGGCGGCCAATATCCAGGCCACAATGGCCCTCTTGGAAATGGTACATCTGTCACTCGAGATCGAGGTGGACATCGAGCGCAAGTGCTCCGTCGTGCACAATGTGCTACAGACGTTCCACAAGGTACCCCGGGCATATATGCGCGCCATTAGTGCACCACTCATCTACCACATTGGCGGCATTGGCGTAATTCTAGGCACCGTCATGGAAGGTCCTCTGTCAGAGAACTCGTACCGTCTCGTGCGCGACCTGCTGCTGTCCATGGCGTTACTGCTGGAAAGTCTCGAGACGTTCTTGCACCGAAGTGCAGGAACAGGCCAGCGGCTGCGAACGCTGGTCTCGCGCCTGGAAGGCTACTATCTCAGCATGCGCAGCCAGACCCAGGAGGGCGGCAGCGACGGTGCCAAGAACCGACAAAACAGCATCATCAGCAACACTAGCAGCAGCAGCAACAACAGTGGCCTGTCGACGCCTCGCCCGACCAACGACACTGCGATGCCCACGAAACCGGAGAACTCGCCCCCGACCCCGAGAACTTTCGAACAACCTCAAGCACACGGCGGCAATACTGGCAACTACAGGCCGGCAGGAGGCCATGTCGGTCCACTGCCCGATGCAAACGGCAGCGCCAAAATTGGCAGCACTGAAAACAGTGGCGGTAGTCTTGCCTCTTTTTCTTCTCAGCAGCAGCAGCAGCAGCAGCATCACCATCACCATCCGCACTCGCACCAGCATGTATACCACCACCAACAGCAGCAACAGCTGCCGCCCCACCAGCCTCACCACTCCAGCGCGCAGCATTTGCAAGAGCAGCCTGGCCACCAGGCTTTTGCATCCTCGTCCAACCCACAGGGACCACTCCCACCGGCTGTGGCAGGCTCACTGTATGACCCGCAATCGCAACTGCCACCACACGTGGCACACCCGCGGCACGCAGACGGCGCCAGCAACGGTGGCCCTCTACCGACACACATTCCACCTCCGCCCGGGAGTGTGCCCATCACGGGGCCAGGTGCACCTGGCGTGCCCGGCGGTCCAGCCTCGTGGGTCACCTCGGCGACCGGCCCCGGGCTTACAACAGACGTCAACATGCAGTTCCATTTGCCCGACGAGCTGCTGCAGGACTGGACATGGCCCTTTGCCGTATCCAACAACTATCTTTCTTTCTAATACACTCTTTCCAGCATCATCGAAACGCATGGTTTTATGACAGCACCAGCGCCTCTCAGCTAAAAGCTTTATTTCTTTATTTCTATATGTCTTTATTTCCTTATTACTCCCACTTTCTTTTCGCTTCTTTCGTCTCTTAGTTTCATGTGTCTGTCTTTATCTCGCTATTTATTTGTTTCGGGCTGCATGCACGTCTACGGTCGTGGGCTATACCAGGTATACCAAGGAGAGTTTTTGTTTGTCGGCGTTTTCAAATGTTATGATGTTGTCATTTCTATCTGGGTTGCATTTATGTTTGACAAGGGCCAATCTTGCAATGTATGCGATATGCTGGGCAGATGTTCTCAATACGGGTGTTGGTACGAATCAGTTAAGAATCAATATATTATTACATGTCATATATGCATCTGCATCGATGATCCGTGTCGTAGCCTGGTCATATCTGATTGGTAACAATACAAAGGCGGACCCGATCCTTTGACACGGGAAACAATTGATTTTTTTGTGAAAACCGAACGACGACTGGAATGGCTGAGCTAAAACCAACGACACCTCCCTGTCAGCCATATAAGCCCGACCTGCTTCCCTTGGCTTCTCCACTCTCTACTACTCCCACTTGTTGTCAAAGACCTTTCCGTCGACATAGTTCACCATGGACTTGACCGGGTCCAGCTGCACCCGCCCTGCGCCAAACAGCATGCCCTTGGCCAGCACCGTGCGGTAGTTCTCGCCGGGGCTCACCTTGCCAAGCACATACGGACGGCGCGTCTCGACGCGGTCCGGCACCGGGATGCTGCGTCCGACAAGCGCCTCCATGCCCTGCCATGCAAACGTTACGGCCTCCTTGGCGCCGGCGGGGATGCCCGCATCATCCAGCATGAACATCGTGACGTGCGGGAACTGCTCCTTTATGTAGTTGGTAATGTTGGGGTTGTACGCCCCGCCACCGCACATAAAGACCTCGTCCACGGGCCGGTCCGTCGGGCCATACCGTCGCCAGTGGTCCACAATGGCCTGCGCCGTGATCCGGGTCACCGTCGCCACCACGTCGTCGGCCGACATGCCCTGTGCAGTACCCTCGGCAATCAGATCGTCGGCCAGCGTGTCCCGGAACACCTCGCGGCCGGTCGTCTTGGGCGGGTCCCAGCTGAAGTACGGGATGCGAGCATGGAACTTGTCCACCATGGCTTGGTTGACCATGCCGCGCTTGCCCATGACGCCGTCCTTGTCGTACTCTTCGACGCCGCCGGTGTAGTGGCGCACGACGGCGTCGATCAGGGCATTGCCCGGACCAGTGTCAAAGTCGTAGGCATCCTCGGGGCCCGAAGGGGGAATGAAGCACACGTTGGCAATGCCGCCAATGTTCTGGCAGGCGCGAAGCTTGTTTGGGTGGTGCAGCAGCAGAGCATCGAAAAAAGCAATGAGAGGTGCACCTTGGCGACCGGCGGCCTGGTCAGAGACGCGAAAGTCGGTGACCGTGGTGACGCCGGTGCGTGAAGCCATAAAAGTGCCTTCGGCCATGGTTAGGGCCGAGCGTGGGATGCCCTTGTCAGGCATGCTGGCCAGCCAGATGGTCTGGCCGTGGGAGCCAATAGCGTCGACATCCTGTTTGATGTCGATGCCGTTCTCCTTGCAGAACTGAATGGCAGCGGCAGCAAAGACCTCGCCCAGAAGGACGTTGACTTCGGATAGTTCCGAGGCAGATGTCCTGTCGTACTTGATGATGTGAAGGACGCGCTTCTTGAGCTCGGCGTCCAGGGGTGCCTCGCCGTATTTGAGCAGCGAGAAGTGCATGGGCGCTTCGGGCGTGTCCTGGCGGAAGTGGCAATACACGCAGTCGATCCCATCCTTGTCTGTTAGTCTATGCCGATGCATGTGTTTGTATCTTCTTTCTTTCCTTCTACTTTTCTTTTTCTTTCCTTCTTCTTTATCTTCTTTTCTTCTTTCTTCTGTCAAAGTATGTTTCCCCCAATCAGATTTGCCGCCTCGTGCTCTCTACCTCATCCTCTGATTGACTCGCCTTTATCTTCTCATCCCCTCCTTCTTTCAGCCCCTTCTTTTCTTTTTCTTGCACGATTATGCACCTAGCTTGCGAGATCCTTCAAGCGCTGTCTTCGTACTGCTTATTGGCCGACTTACCATGGATGTACCGCTGTTCATGCCGAGTACTTTAAAGTCTAATGGCTGGCCAGGAGCCGAGGCACTGCTCTGGCTGTTGGGCACTGACGTCTGTGTCATACTGAGTGCTGAAGTGCTTGAGTGCCTGTGAGTGATGTTGTACTGTGTGGTATTGGGCGACAGGGGGTAGTATTGGGATGCAGGCATGCACAGATTAACGAGGAGGGAGCTGAAGATTCGGAGGGGGGCCAAAACTTGAACGTGGGAAAATGCCCGAAAACTGAGAGCAGGCTACATGAAGGGGTAAAAAAGAAGAAGGAGAAGGACAGCGGCGTAGAGGAACGTGGGCGGACGTGTCAAGATATAGGGAAAAGATCTGGAGAGGAGCAAGAACGAGTAATAGTCAGGTAATGATTATGCAAAACTGAAAGAAGAGCAAGAGAGGAGAGAGAACCAGAGAGGAATGTGACGAAAATGGCGAAAGTGACCAGATGGGTCAAGATAGTGACCAGATGGGTCAAGATAGTGGGCAAGGAAATGAAGAAGGGACTGAAGGGTGTGATGGACAACTAGAGACAACCTCATGTGGCACCAGTAAGACGTGCGTTGGCGAACGAATATCGGTTCAGTGAGGCATATCTCCTTACCACAGAGCATCTCGTGCTTTCTTTTTCTTCTATTCTCTTTCTTCCCTGGTTGGTGTTGACTCGCCTGGATGCAGCGTGATGGATGCTTCTATTTCCCCCATCGGGTTGTGCTGTCACTCGTCACTCCTTGCCCCGTTCAGCCTCCCTCTTCGCCGTCCACCGTGCTTCCTGATATCCCCTTTCAGCGAGCTGCATGGAAGAACAAGCGGGCATTGAGCAACATCTGGACATATAGAGTGTTCTGCGTGGATATACATGGACCTAGATGAACATAGAGGAGGGGGCGTGGTTATAAAACAGACCTAAACGGACTCAAATGGGTATGATGAACAGATAAAGTGCCTGACAGCGCAGAAATGTGTAATGGGAGAGCGAGATGCAAGACCACCACACTAGCACGGCAAGGAACGGCCGTCTCGGCGGCGGCGGCGGTAGAGACGGGCCACAAAGGCAACACGGTTATCGTAGCCCGACAGTCGAGGTCTGTGACGGGAGAGGCTGAGGAGCATTCTGTGAAGAAGGTGTGGGTATCTAAACTAGACCAATGCAGCCGCTTTGTCTGGTCAATATTAGCTGCAGTTCATGAGGAAAAGAGGGGGGGTCGACAGGCCGTGTCATTCGCAAGTTTTAGAAGAACGGGCAAAGACGGGAGGCAGCGCGGTTGGGCGATAGGGTATAGGCTTTTGAAGCATCACCAGGTGTCACAGCAACAACTATGTAAAGATAAAAGACTCAAAAACAGATGCAAGGAAGACCGGAAAAGAGGGCCAGACCATGGCACGGGCAGAGCGGGTGGGAGGGTGAGATGCACAAACGGAATGAAGGCCCAAGACAGGCAGTGTGCGACGAGAGCCTTGCCTGTCCAAGCCAAGCGAGGACAGACGGAGCTCAAAACAACGCATGTAACTGCTGGGGTGGATGAGATGAGGTAGACAACGTCTGTGTAGGTGGCATGGAGGATGCGGGTGTACGACGTACGAGGGTGTACCATGGGGGGTGATGAGCAATATCGCGTATGCAGCTTGGGCAAGCGAGCATCGAGTGCGGTGCCAGCGTATGAGTAGAACTGGAGCTACCTCGGGGATTTGTGACAAGAATAGGCATGGTTGCGAGAGAGCAGATGGCGAGAAGGAGAAAATCAATGCGATAGGAGGGACCAGAGAGACCAGAGCGACCAAAGAGGACAGCAAGCTTGACGGACTATTGCTGCGTCGGGATAGGGTCGATGGGACTATGTGACTGATGGGACTGATGGGACTGACACGGCGATCCGCATGCACTCCACACACCTCTCGCGGGGACCAAAGCAGACACCAGGGAGCAAAGTAGAAGAGATAGACAGCCTGGCTGCAAGCTGTACAGATGACCATCGGGGTCTGGACAGATGCAGCAAGCCGGATCTGGGGCTGTGGAATCAATGAGACGGAAAGAAACGGATAAGCGAGAGACGATGGCCAGGAATCAGCGATGCCAAATACGACGTGCAAGGATGGGATTAGAGGACTAGAACAATAGGGTTACAAGCATGCAAAGACGGCGAAATAAGAAAACAAAAAACAAGTATAAATATAGGACACCGAGGATGCGAAACAGGGAGAATGGCATCCCGATATAGGCCGGCGTGCGCAGATTCAGCATGCGAAAGCAGAGAGGCAAGGAGCAGCCAATGTGGATGGCACGAGGCATGCCGGCATCGACTGTAGGTAGGGTGTGCCTCGTTATGCTGGGCCGGTGGGCCTGTTGAGACATCTGACCGGTGCAACGCATCAGTATCTGTATTGTCTGTGTGTGCATGGCAGCGAAAGATACAGCCTCGTAGGAGTCGATTATACTACAGCAAAAGCTCGAGGTGGTGGTGATATGGCCGATGGGGCTAAGCGGCTGATCGGGAGTGCGGCTAAGCGGCCACGCTGCCACGCTGCACACCACCTGCTCGGGCCTTTGGCTTTGTATGCATATTGTCAGCATGGCAATTGGTGACTCAGCATTGCAAGGAGCTGGACACGTCAAGAACGATGCTCGAGGAAAGAGCAACGGGATGGGCCTCCCGTGCGCGGCTAAGCGGGCCACAGCCTTGCGGCATGCCATGCGACTTAGACGCGGCCTTGTCGACGTCGTTGAGATAAAGTTGTACTGTGTCGACAAGGCACACGCCCGTAATACAACGGTATCACAGCAGTGGGCCAGTTCGAGTATCACAACCACGTTCTGTGCAGGGTTAAAACGTGTGCTATTATGTCTCTTCCTTCTGCGGTGCCTTTTGCCATTATCGGCCAATACGACTTTGCAAGAACGTCGAGGCCGCCATCGGCACGACACAGACGACCGAAAGACTGATAGTCGAATACATAAAGACATTCAAATAAGCGAAATGCCGGCACGGTTAATGTGCAGAGTAGCAGCCACACGGAATATCCAGCAGAACAGCTAATAATTACAAATGGAAAAGAACAGGATCCCAGAGGCAGAACTGGCAGCATCGCAGGGTACGGGCAGAGACCTCGAAAGAAGTATCAACAGGCATTCCGCCATCCCGTGACGCACTCACCTTGACGTGACCAGTACCACCCTCCTCTTTTGATATCTCTTCCACGTATTCCATTCTGTCCAACATCACGTCCGTCTCCATTTGCTCTCGGCACCTCTTGTCCGTCCGCTTCTGATTCGACCGACAAGACAAGGCGCCAGCCAACGGGCATCCTAGTTCCCTTCTAATGCTTGCTGTCAGGAGGGCCTAACCAGACTAGGCGGAAAATGCAATCCTTCTAGTGTCTGACACGAAGGGAGGGACCCTGATGTGACTTTGTATTGCAACTGTCGTGGAGTGCCGTGACTCTGATGTGCATACGTAGCCGCCAGGCAGAAACGACGACACGATAACAGGCCGTGAGCAAACGTGAAGAGAGGCGAGATGCGACACGAGTGACGAGAAACAAGAGATGGCGAGAACCAACAGGCCAACTACTCGTATTCGTCGCATAGCAGTCATCGGCATCGACGCAGTTTTACGCATTACCAATACTTGTGTCTCACCACAACCCTCATCCGTGAATCCGTGTATCCGCGAAGCAAGTCCTTGCGGGGCTTGAGGATAGAAGGGCCCAGCCTATCCTGCTGGTCTCGTCTCTGCATACCGCTACTTGGAGTTGTGTATTTCCTACGTCATCCAAAAGAACACAAGTTGATAAATACGATAATATAAGGAAAGAGAGGTGTAGCAAATGGAAGAACAACGGACCAGCGATGTACAAATGCAGGAAACCAGAGCGAAGACGAAAAACTCGACAGACGGGGCGACCCTCGTTTCACCATGGCCATGTCCGTCCGCGTTGTCACCATCCACCAACATGTTCCTTCCACAGCGGCGCTTCTCCACGAATCCCACTATTTTCAACTGTCTATAATTGAGTGCGCATTTTTCGCACACAGGGTACCAGGAAGATACATAGAGCGCTGGTGCAGAAGTAAGATCATAGGATGAAGGATGAAGGATGCGTGAGACGTGGATGTGGACGCTTCGAAAACAAGGCGCCACAGACCAGATTTTAATCAAAGCTGAATCGAACCAATGCAAGAAAACAAAGCATCCCATCAAATCAAAGAGACCACAGGCACGAGCTCACAACCGACCACAAGCAAAGGGACACTATCGTCCCGCACAAGCCACATGGTTTCGGCCTGACAAGGGACGGCACTCTTCCTTCTGGCTCCTACTACAACTACAACCCTGGCACATCGTGTTTTCTTAGTTTGAGTTTATCGCATTTTCTTCAGATTCCTTCACTCTCACGACTCTATACTTATTGGGTGGCGCGGCCCTAGCTTTCTCGCTCCTTGGGAAACCAGACGAAGGGCATAATTTGGTAGCTGCGAATAGCACACATGATAAAGTGCCGACAAAGAGAAATAATAATAATAATAAAATAAACAAACGAGTACAACTCAAGTACTCGACGGTGTGGCGACTCACGAGGACATGAAAATAAAAGACGAGAGAGAAAAAACAGACTGGCATATCCTGTGTTTCGGCTCCCAGAGCCTTTGGGGCTTCTCAAATAACATTAGACTTCACTTATGTCTTCGTCTGCTCGTCTACCCAGTCTTCGTCTGTTCTTTCTTCGTCTCGTCCTCCTCGTCTCTCGACTTCAGAGAGGCTGCAACGAACAGGACGGCTTGGAAATTGCCCCGTCTCATCTCGCCGTCCACCCTCTTTACCCTTGCACTTTATTGACTTAATTCTCTGGTCGTAAATCTCGTGCATCCCTGTCCTCGCCCGTCTAATCTGCTTTGTTGGTTTTATCTGTCGATTATATCTGTTTTATCACCTCTTCTCCCCCACCTATCGCTTGTTTTCATATTCCAACGGCTTTTGCCCGGCATTGCTGTTTGGTCTGTGCTAAAGATACCATTTTATCTCACATTGCTATCCCCCCCTTGTCTTTTTTGCCTCCCACCGTTGAAAGAAACAAAAAAACAGCTTGAAAAAGTACACCGTACCCTGTCTTGGTCTTGGTCTGATCCTGACCGACCCTAAGACACACTCTCGTTCTACACTCCCCCTTCCGGGCCCGACCCTGGTACTACACCCGTTAACGTCCCGAGCCTCCTTTGGCGTCATTTGCGCCTTTTGCGTCCTTTCTTTCTACTGTCGTGTCCCGCTCTCAGGAATTTACAGATGATTAATCTTCCCGTAACATGTCCGTTCATTGAGGGTGTGTCCCCCCCTGCTACCCCCCTTGTTCCTCCTTCTGCCGTGTCTTCCTCTCACCGATTGTTCCTTTCCACTCTGGTGCTGCCCTGCCAGCTCTTTTTGCGAAAGGACGGCCAACCACCCTCCACGGAATGCGTCCCGAACACACGCAGGGCAGTCTAGACGTTTACAACGGGGTCCAGGCGTCCCTGCCGGGCATACGTACATACATCTGTACCCGATATGGCTGTCGACATCAGGCCATTGTTGTTGGTGATTGTTTCCGTGTACCTGTACGTTTGTGTGTGTGACAAAATTGCTGCTGCCCTTCTCTGACAACAGCACCCGCTGCCCGACACCGGCACTGCGCTTCCGGCCTCTTTCGGCCTTCGCCTGCAGTACTCTTGCAGATATATCTACATGGCCGCCGGAAAAGAAACTATACCCACGGTTACTCACTCGTTGTTGTGGCTCCTGTACATGGATGTATTTTAATATAATTATGTGTATGTGTGTATACCGGTATATATATATTTGTCCTCGCCATATATAAAAGCTTACATCTTCCTCTCACACGGCCATTCCCTGGCCATCTTCTGATCATCTTCTGATCGAATACCTTTCCTCTCTTACTCAGCCAGCACTCTCTCGGAATATATAACTACGCCTCCCTGCTACCAGTATACTCAGCGTTATACCCATTCCTTTTCTTACGAAAGCTCGGGCCGTCATGGGATTCACCACCCTGTGGAAGAGGTTCTCGCCTCGCCAGCTAAACCTTGCTATCCAGACGTTCTCCCTCATCAGCATTTTCTTCGAAGGCTATGACCAGGGCGTTATGGGTGGTGTCAATGCGTCGCCTCTGTACGTTACTGAGGTTGGCATCGGCACACCGGACGGCACTGTTACCGACACTGTCCACGAGGGCGGCATTGTGTCTGTCTACTACCTGGGTTGTATCTTTGGCTGCTTCGCCGGTGGCTGGGCCGCCGATCGTATCGGCCGCGTCAACGGCTTATTCATTGCTGCCTTCTTCGCCCTCGTCGGCGGTGCACTGCAAGCTGCTGCCCAGTCTAGCGACTTTATGATAGTCGCCCGTGTCATCACAGGCATCGGCACCGGAGCCCTAACGGGCATCACGCCCGTGCTCGTGTCCGAAGTGTCATTAGCTCGTCGTCGTGGTAGCTACTTGGGCTACGTCTTTATCGCCAACTATCTTGGCATCTCTTTTGCATACTGGATCTCGTTTGGACTTGCTTTTGTCAACAATGGCTACGCCGACGTGCGCTGGCGCTTTTTGCTGGCTTTCCAGACCTTCCCCGCCCTGCTGCTACTGCTTGGCGTGCGGCTCCTCCCAGACAGCCCACGATACCTCGCATCTGTCGGCCGAATCGACGAGGCACGCGAGGTGCTCGAGCACGTGCGTGGCCGCTATGACGCAGATGTCAAACATGAGTTCATGGAGATTGTAGCTTGTGCCAGGGAGAGCCGGAAGAGCTCCCCCATCCAGTTTGCCAAGATCCTGGCAGGCCGTGGTGGTAAGCCAGGCCACCACCTGGGCCGCCGAGCCTGGCTGTGTCTGTGGCTGCAGATCATGGCTTCGTGGACTGGCATCACTGCCGTCACGGCGTACTCGCCGGTCCTACTAAAGCAGGCCGGCTACACAGACCTCACTCAGAACGGCCTGGCGGGCGGCATCAACACGATTGGCATAATAGGCACTGTCATCAGTGCGCAAATCGTCGACAGGCTCGGACGCCGCAAGTGCTTGCTGGGCGGCTCCTTTAGCTTGTTTGCTGTAAACCTGATCGCCGCCAGTCTGTACGAGGCCGCGCGCACCAGCCCCAGCAAAGCAGCCCAGTACGCACCTGCTGCTGTAACGATGCTGTTCTTGTTTAACCTGTTCTATGCTGCAACCTGGGGCACAGTGGCGTTCTTGATCCCTACTGAAATCTGGTCGTCAGACATGCGAGCGCAGGGCAACGGGTTTGGTATTACGGGCTGGGCCATTGGTGTTGGCTGGACGGTGCTGGTGAATCCAGTCATGTTTGCCAAGCTAGAGAGTCGCACGTACTTTTTATTTGCCTTCCTGAACCTCTTGTGGATTCCCATCGTCTTCTTCTTCTATCCGGAGACGGCAAACCGGTCTCTCGAGTCGATCGACGCCCTGTTCTCGGCCGAAAGCCCGTACAGCTGGAGCATGGAAGCGGCCTACCGCAATCACGGCAATGTGCTTGCTGAGCACCGCGCAGGGGACACATCGCTGGAGGAAGCGGCGTTCGACTTTGCATAGGAACCTGGTCGGGTCACTGTCTGATTTATGCTGCTAATATTTGGACACTTTAGGTAGCCTAGAAAACATATTGAAAGTCTGTACGGTCTGTTCTGCGCGTAGCTGCTGGTGTGCATGCCTGTTATATGTATAATTCATAATAGTTCATTGATTTGCACAACTTGCAGTAGTATTATCATGCTGTTAAGTCAAGTGACAAATGCTGCCGTTAATGTGAAACACGCAAAGAGACAAATGCCCGATGCAGCTGTAAGTAAGTTGTGGGACCACGCCTCGATCCTTCCCTTTTCGTCACCAAGACCCGGAGGTTGCTACCCAAGAAGGGCATCGCGACATTTCCTTGTCGGGAACAGTCACGTGGCAGCAACGTCATGTCATTCTATATGCTGTTTTCTAAGGCTGAGTGCAATCTATTCCGGTCTGGCTGAAGGGAAAAGTGCCACCGATGCCTGTCTGCTTCTCGCTCGTCGTCGTAACGCTACGGCTAAGAGTGTATGAAGCCGTCTTCGTCTGCTTCGATCAAGCCGAACAAGATCCCATCAATACAAGCATAATTAGCAGAGAAAGGCACTATACGTGAAGATAGACTCGCGCAAGTAAGAGAATGAGGCGCACAGTACGGCACGGAACGGCATGGCACACTAGACCGGGGCAGCAAGGGGCGGGTGCGGATGGTGTGATATGTTATGTCGCAAGGATACGTCACCTTTAAACTTTCCATTTACCTACTATAAACTTCGTACGGCCAATCATCTGCGATTTCTCGATATTGAACTCATGGACAGCATCGACACAATAGCAGTGGGCTTCGAACGAGAAACAGATCGGGTCAAGGCACATGCTTCGGATTCTCTGTCTGCAATGAGATAGATACAGATCTGGCTCTTCGTGGTCGCAGCCAGACATCTGAAGGACATATTGATTTTATCGAATTTGTATGCATAAGCTAGGAGACATTTGTGATTGAGCCAAAAAGTTCATGTTCATCGTTGCCCCCAAGGTGCTGATGACAGGATGGATGTGAGTATCGGAGCAGCTAGCCACCAGATGTCGGCTGTCGTCTAAAGCACCGTCGTCAGTCGCGGCAGTATACGGGCTCCGTTCTAAATGTTTGATCAGAGGTTGTGCTTTAATATTATTGGACAGCACCATAAAGGCATTCCATATATCTCGGATGCACTCGTTGGGTAGGTCTTCCAAAGAAGCTGACACCGGGCTGACTAGGGTGCATATGTAAGATGCTGGGCCGTGTTCGAGTACATTCACGCAGCTTACCTCACACTCTCTCGTGGGGACTTATCTTGTACATCTGTCTCTCCCATTCTATGCTTGCATTAATCGGGTGCTACGCGCTGCTGCAGCAATGTAGACATCATGTCCTACCTTTGTCTCGATGTCATCTCTCTAGACCTTGGTACGAGGTGTATACTTTAGGGTGCTGATCTCCTGCAATGACATTCGAGATGCAGACCACACGAGGCATCACCCGGTCTAGACCGGTCCAGTCTTTCGTCTCCTCGCCTTCCGGGGTTCTTTTGTTGCATGCTGTCCCTTTGAGATTGAACATTTGAACGCTACCAGATCCTACGGAGAAGGAAGTCTTTGTGTCTTGTTGACCGTTTGAACGTTTGCAGTTGGCTAAACGTACCCAATACAAGAAACCATAATATCAATGGTTGAGACCCAAAAGGGAATCAATACAAAACCACAACGTCTAGTGATGTTGAGCTGAGTAGTATTATCGTCGTGGCCATACGAGTTGAAACACCAGTGCTTCCCTCAGTCTCACAGCTTATGAATGGACGTCGATTTGGCATTTGCTCGTTTTGCCTTCCGCACCACCATCTCCTCACTTTGCGCCGCGCAAAGCCGAGGGCCCTCTCCATATTGATCTCGTGCCGCATCGCCTTCTGCCCGTTTTTCGACTTTACTATTCATCATCTTCTACTTTTGACTTTCTACATTCTAATTCGCCGACCATCAAAAGTACGTCGTACAAGCTCGAAGGAAGCCTCATCGTATTGCTCGTTGCCCCCTACAAGTGCTGTACTATGTTTGGCACTATCGTTTCCCATGACACCTTTCTCAGCGCATATTTTCTTTCTTTCTGTCTCCGGTCTGCCTAGCTGAGCCTGTTTGTGTTTGCTTCCTGTTAGTCAATAGCATATCTACCAGTCCTTTTCCTATATGTGTCTCACTTGATGCCTTCCTTTTGTCTTCCTTGTCCTTCTCTCTCGTCTCCCTTTCTGTCTTTTGTTGCTTTCTTTTCCTTCGGCTCTCCACACACACCTTTAGTAGTCATCTTAATTGGCCTATTTTCTTGTCTTTCAGTTTCTCGTTCGTCTACTGCTTGAACGCCCGCAACTCATCCGTGATTCATCCGCACCCTCATATTTCTTTCAGTTCCCTTAGCGTAACATTTGCAGCCCCAGAGACGAAGGCCTCCACTCCGTTCCTTCGAGCCTCCACCGCCCCTCAAGTAGAAAATCAAAGGAAGAATCGATCTCAAAGATAAAATGCATGATTTATCGTAGTGAGCAGTACAGTAGATCTATATGTATTTAGAAAGTAGCTTGCATAAGTACGGGGGCCGAAGCTCGTACAAGAACACGTATTTTAGTAATGAACTGCAAGAGTGCTACCGACGCAAAGACGTGAACAATACCTCGCAGAGTATCTTACATATCACGGCGTAAGCACTTGCTAGTCTAAAAGCCCAAACTAGCAAGGAGCTGCCTCAGCTCCCTTGTAAGACAACCTCCGCCTTACCTATCCGAGGTTAGAAAGCCAGCGTCTCTACCCGCTTCTGACCTTTCTTCATCGAGTGAAGGGGCATCGGCAGGGCAAGGTAAAGTTCACAGTTGCGGAATAGTAGGTAAAACTTGCACGGTTTTGGAAGAGAATATGGGGGAGGCAAATATACAAGTAAGCATATATGTACGGCTCCGCTTCAAAGCGATTCGAGATAGACAGTCGACGATTTCTCGATGCTACTTTGAAGACAATAAGAGAACGGACAAGAAAGTGAAAGGACACGCGAGGAAAACGATAAGCGTCTAGAACCAGTGCCAGGGAAAGAAAGGGATGAGTTGTAGATCAAAGGTGTCTGAGGTGAGCACAGGCTGTCACACCCTCCTCGAGACTGAGTTATTTTCTCACGTCAAGCCTCTGTAATTGATTTTGATAAATATACATGCAAGAGGCCGTGGTTTCTATTCATACTTGAACCATCCGGCCATATGCTTTCTTTGATCGATAGCTTGTCATGTGCAAGCCAAAGTGAGCAGTCAAGCCTGCATCGTATGCTGCATCATGCATTGCCAATAAAACTACCCATGCAGCTCTCATAGGGCACCTACGACATATTTTACGGGGTACATGTCTGGCCATGTAGTCCCCTGCCGCTTTTGCTTCTGTTCGTCTCAGCTTGACATACCCTTTGTTGCGTCTTCTCTGTACTCGTATGTGCAAGATATTCCTGGAGCCTCTGGCTACCCGTTTCTCTCATTATTGCCTTCATATGTAATACAATGCCTACTACGTGACCTCAAAGACACATCATTCATCATTTGTCCTTTTGCTCGTCACTCCGCTCCGTGCCGTCCCCGTTCATCATTTTTGAAGACAGGCCTCGAGTAAATACATTATCCACCCCCAACTTTTATCCTGCCCACCAATACGGAGTACACTGCTGTAATAAATATATGTCTCGACTTCGTGGATCTTGAACTCGACCCCCGTGTCACATCACCGTCTTTCATCATCCGTGCCCTCTTTTTTTTTTTTTTTTACGAAGAAATCCTACAGGGCCAGACCAAGCCCCGGTGGCAGTGTTTTTCCTATCAACTTAACCATATATGTATCTTATCTTATGCATCTTATGAAGAGCTGCTTTTCACCGGAAGCAACCCCTGGCCGTGCATACTACGAGCATATTATTTTCCTACTCCTCCACGCACGGCGAATTACCTCCTGTGTCGTTGTCTAAAGATACATCAGTTTCTTGGTCTCGGGCCAGGCCATGGGTGCAGGCAGAAGTGCCCGTCCACCCCGTGTCCAATCCATTTCTATTTTATCCAGTCATTGTGAAAAGCAGCGAAGGGCTGATGGTGGAACAGCCTCTATTCCTGTCGCCTCCTATATCGTCCTTTATCTTACTTGAGACTTGTGCGTGCGCATCCTGCCCTGCCATCGGGCGCTCCTTCCGCACTCCCTAAAGCTATGCTCTTTCCTTTTTATTTTCCTTCCTTGCTTCTCTTTATTCTTGTCCCCCCAAAAGAAAGAAAGAAAAGAAAAGAATAAGAGAAAATAACTGTAAATCAATGTAACGCCAATTTCCCAGTCTCCGTCGTGCTGGCAAGGAACAGTGTCGCATCAGCGTGGCAGTGGCATCCCCTGCGCTCTGGCTGAGCCTGACAAGTACTCGTAGATTCCATCTTCACTGATTCTAGGATATTGGACCCTGGAAGGAGTATATTTAGTCGTAGAGTAAGAGCAAGAGAAAAGGGGAAAGCGCCGGGACGTGTGCGAACAAGCACCCGCAACCACAGACGCGATGAAAGGGAAAGAGCAGGAAAGGCTACTCTCCTTCCCATGTTTCTTGGACGGAATAGGCACAAAGCGAGATAGTCTACCACACCTTTCTTCGTCGCTCTTTCCCTGTCCCTTGGGCTTGGTCCTTCCCTCCTTCCCTGCTATGCTAGTATGCACTCGTACTGGACGGGCCGTGTGGTACAACGCCGGATAACAGTCTCACGGCTCGGTCGCACTTGCGTGTTCTGGGATCTTTCGCTTTGCATGCCTGGGAAGCTGCAACGGAACCCTCCATTTGTCCTTTCCCTTTTCATCTACTAGACACATGCCGGGAGAGAGAATGAGGAAAGAGCCAGGCACCGGCTGGTCTGGCTCGACGGCAGTTCGGTTTGCCGTGGCTCCTGTCACGACACTGCGACGGTACGGAGGTGTTATGGGTAAGAAAGCGCACCTTGGCAGGTAGACATTTAGTGCGTCTCTATTCTACCCCCATGCTGCAGTGCGGGCTCAGCCAAAATCAACAACAACAAATCCTCTGACAGCAGATAGTCTGT